>JALPQI010017173.1:0-30140 GCA_025490895.1 Thaumatotibia leucotreta
TTTTCTTTGGTATATGACATCTAATATTTATAATAATATTGTATTTCACAATTGAGTAAACGAGGCATAAAATATACCTTAAAAGGCATGTATATACAATGGTTTTGGCATGACTAGATTGTTTGTAAAATTTAAATTGCCGAGAACATTATGCAAGTTTCGCAACTTATGAAACTTCTCCTCGGTACAATGCTGACCATGAGTTAGAAAGTAATGGATATGTTAGGTTTTACTCGATACTTAATGCATTCTATCTCACTCGCGCTGATATAGGTAATATTGGAGCGAGCGCGATGACCTATTTCTCAAATTCAAATTCAAAAACTTATTTATTGCCCAAAAAACACATGATATAGTTACAAGAAGAGTAAAAAAAAAATGCTTAAACACTATGAAACATTAAGCTAACTTATTAACTAACATATGGAGTATGTAGGCAATAATGGGTGCCAACCTCAGCATGTGCTGAACTGGTGTCCAGCGCTGGTTTTCAGTTTGGCCCCTTTTACAGGTCGGACAAATTAATACCTGGTGAAGTACAACTGTGCTTATTATGGAATTATATAAATAAATAAATAAAGTATAATATTGTTGAGCATTTTTAGTGTAATGAGTGTGAAAGAGGTGAAGAAGTGTGATAAAGGTGATGAAAAAGGTGAAGGTGATGATGAGGATGAAGGTGTGTATTATTTGACTTTTTATATTGATTTTAATTATAATTAAGCTGTCTCGAAAGCTTTTAACTTGTAATACAAGCGGCCGTGTGGTGACGGCAGTAAGAATACATTTGTCACCACCCCATCTCCTTCGGGTGTCTACTGTCTCTGTGACCATTATTTGACAAAGTTTTGATGATGGGCAGCAGCTTCATCATAGTGGACACATTACTGCGATCGCCAATCCGCTTGCCCAGTGTGGCGACAATGGGCATTTACCTCCTAATGCGTCTATACGCATAGTTAATAGGAGAGGCCTACGTCCAGCAGTGGACTATCATAAGCTGACGATGATGATGATGACAAGCGGAAGTCCTTATCTTATTAATCATGCTAAAAAGAGACTTTCACTTGTATTAAAAGTTTCAAGCTTTTGAGAAACGGGCCTTTGCTATTAAAACCTAACGTATCCTTCACTTTCCAACTCGTGGTACGGCTAGTATTGTACCGAAGAGAAGTTTCATAAGTTGCGAAACTTTCATAGAGAATGTTCTCGGGAATCTAAGTTTAACAATAATCTAATCAAGCCAAGACCGTACTAGATGCATGCCTAATTAGAGTTATTAGAGTTTTTAGTTCTGTATTGTAGTACCTATATACTTTTAATTGTATTTATTTTCAAAATAACAGTCATTAAAAGATACAAATTTTATACAAAAAACTAATACTAACTCCCTACCTACTCGTCCACAAGCCCTAATGTTGTTCTTGGCATTGTACCAAGAACACTGGCCGCATTGCCCCTTTGTATGGCCAGATTGTAGTATATACTGTCTTGTTTACTTATTTGCGATTAAAATAATTATTTATAACACATTTTTGTAAGTCCTCATGGGAACATTCTCAATGGAAACTTACTATTAAATTATTATGAAAGTTCTCGGAAACTGTCGAGTAAGTTCCTGTAAATTAATAGTACATTGTGCATCAAGGGAGGTAAGTACGGAATTACTAACGAGAGTGTTAGAAGCCCGACGCCGTCAGGCGGAGGGCTTTTATGACTCGAGTTAGTATTCCGCTTACCGACCGTGATGCATACAATGTTTTTCATCACACTTGCCGACAAAAAAATAAGTTTTATGACATAATATTATTAAATGACGTACTGACGTTCTATTACTCCCTAGGGAATTTCACTTTTCTATTACTCCCGCTACGCGCGCATGCAATGGCGCGCTTAGACAGCAAGTGTGATGAAAAGAATGTTCTACAACTTGTACATTGCTAGGTACGGCTAAATCACAATCTACCTAAGCAATTAGGTTCAGTTTATTTCCTAATAGCCTGTTTAGAAACTTGTTCAATAATTATTAGGTCAATAGGACACACGTGACGGAAAATAGGTCTTCTTGAACACGTTTGATGAGTTGCATAACACACAATCACAGTTATATTTGAGTTGTGTTACAAATTAACTTAATTGTTATTTATGGATGCTGCATAATTAAAGGCATTATGAGCATGCTTGAGTATTTAATAAAATGTAGAAAGCAACAATTTTAGTACAGAACTTCTATTTTATTTTAAAAGAGGGTCCTTATATTTGGCAGTATACAAACGTGACGCCGGGTACGTGGGTAGGCCCCCCACAAGGTGGACCGATGACCTGGTGAAGGTCGCAGGAGTCCGCTGGATGCGGGTGGCGCAGGACCGGTCATTGTGGCAATCTTTGGGGGAGGCCTATGTTCAGCAGTGGACGTCTTTCGGCTGATATGATGATGATGATGATGATGAAACGTGACGCCACTTTTGCGTATGTCATATAAAACTTCATATATACCACTATCTGGAGTTCGAGGCCAAAGAATCTACGAAAATATTGCCACAACAATGAAACGTTCTTACAATAGTAAATCCTTATTTTCTAAAAACAGACGTTGAGATATCTTATTTATTGGTAATTTTAATTCTTTAATTTATTGAAACAATATTATTTACTTGTTTTCACGTAAATATAAGATATTTTAATAAAAACTTAATTATCCGCAATGATTATTAACAAAGTTGGTATTGCGCTTGTGTCACCTCAGGTGTTAATAACATTTGGTACAGCAATTTAACTACACATAAATTAAAATCTTATTTCTGCATACGTTTATAAAATTGCAGAATAATACTTTGTAGCGTGTTATATTGTTCACATTTCGTATTCTTAAAATTCCTTTGACCTACAAATTTCTTTGGCAGTGCTATAGTTCTCCATCTAAATTATCATACAGATCTGACGTTTTGTTTTCTTCCGTTGGTTGTTAACAAGGCGAACCACTTGGTCCAGCCACGTTAAAATACAAAAAAAATGCTTTCATTTTACATTTCCAAATTTATTTCCCATAATTTTAACCCGTAATAAGGCAGGGACTCGCTTAGTAATTTAACTATACTACCACTGGTAATTAAACTTCTTTTTAAAATAGGCTTTGAATCGTAGGCTCTTATAATTTTAAGTTCTTGACAATAAAATTTTGTCACATCAATGTTAGTTTAGAGAAAACATTTTTTTTTAGGTTTTTACGAGTTTTTAAGAAAATCCTAGTTGGGACAATCATATTAAACAAAAAGGTGTACAAACAATACAGAGGTATGTAATGTTTTTATTAGGAATTGTTTTAAATAAATAAATTAAATGACAAAAAGGTTGTCGAAACCTGAAAACTTTATTTGACAATGACATAAGAGATTTTGACAGATTTGACAGTAACGCATCTGTCGTAGTTTCTTTGGCCTCGAACTCCAAGTGGTTTAGGTGCCGATTTACAAGAATGAACTTTTGACAGTTATATATGACAGTTGCCACTGTGGTTGTGATCAGCCAGAGCCCGGAAAATCCATAGCAAAACAAAAAACTGTCGTCACAGTCAGACTAGGGTGACAAACATTTTTTTATCGATATCGAGTAAGTTTTGTCTAAAAACCATAGCGATATGTTTAGATACATTATTTTATAATCATTCTAGTCAAACGCAAAAGAAGTAGTAAGTTAAGGATTTGTTTTATATGTGCTATTTCATCTATAGTTATTTATTAACCTTATGGACTCCAACGACTGATATATTGGCACCGCAGGTTCAACTCCAAAGACCGATATATATGTCTTGGTCCACATAGCAATATAGACCTTCAACGTTATCTCAGTTTAGACATTTTGGGTGACAAAGAGTAATTAATCTCATTGAAAAAGACACATCAGAAAATGAAAACTCCATAAGACATTGAATTGTAATTTTATTGCGTATGATAGCGATAAAATAAAAGTTCAGTCTCTATAGATAATTATTATTTGTACTCGATATCGATAATAAAATGTTTCTCACCCTAGTTTCATTGCGCAAGGCTTTTGTTTTGCTATGGATTTTCCGGGCCCTGGATGCTTAGTCAAGTTGCCAATCGCTTGTCTAAGGACCCTGGTGATCATGATGCTGCTGGTCATCATCAATCTAATAGATGGGCGAAGAACACGGAGAATTTGCCATCAGGAGCTACCGCGATCTCTTCAATGCGATTCAGTTTAGGTTCGGCTTGTCAGTTTTTGACAGTTATTCTATGGAACTGAGACATCGCTACTCAGATTAGGCCCTAAACTGAATCGCTTTAGTTGATCGTGGTAGCCCACCAAGACATCGTAATTTTAGATACTTGATATAGGAGTAATGATTCTCCGTAATGATCAGACGTGCGGAGACGGCAGTAAGAATACATTTGTCACCACCCCAACTCCTCCTGCGGGTGTCGTAAGAGTAGACTAAGGGATTGAAGTGTCACTGACCATTATTTTATAAAAGATTGATGATGGGCAGCAGCGTCATCATAGTGGACACATTCCTGCGATCGCCAATCCGCTTGCCCAGCGTGGCGATTATGGGATTACCTCCTAATGCGTTTATACGCATTGGTAATATGAGAGGCCTACGTCCAGCAGTGGACTATCATAGGCTGATGATGATGATTCTCCGTATGCATTTTTTTCAAGGAAAAATAATAAGGGATGAATTCTACTACGGAACCGTACAAGTAAGTAACACTCGTTTTGTTTTTAAATTATATATTTCGTAATATATACAAAATACGGTTTTGGCAGTAGGTATACAATACTGAATAATAAAAACAATAATAATTATACAAACAATAAACATATTATATAATTTGTAAAATTTGTAACCACATATAAATTATCAGTACGATAATAAATAAATAATTAGGTCAATAAGCAAATACGTACTTTCCCAAACCCTAACTGTAGACGGACCATGACTTTGCAAGTATCGGTAACGTTAAGGTGCATTCAGACCAAACGAGCATTCGCTGTTCTATCCCCCACTCTACGAAATCAACGAATTACGTTTTGTGTAACGATCGAATTTCGTAGAGTAGGGGGTTAGAGTAGCGAATGCTCGTTTGGTTTGAATGCACCTTTAGGTTTTTCTCGATACTTTTATCAGGCCATAGCGCTCTAACTAATTACTCTTACTCTTAGTAATTAGTGCGACAAAGACAGCCGCGTTTCTTTAGCGATTGGCATTTTGGCTACACAAATGTACTAAATAAATAAATAATACATACCATTTTGACAAATATTACAAGCCGTA
The DNA here is from genome assembly GCA_025490895.1 of Thaumatotibia leucotreta. NCBI lineage: Eukaryota > Metazoa > Arthropoda > Insecta > Lepidoptera > Tortricidae > Thaumatotibia > Thaumatotibia leucotreta. The sequence continues at coordinate 5,300 of JALPQI010017173.1, forward strand.
TGTATTAGCTAATTTATATTTATTCTCTTCTAAACGCTTTCATACCGACTGAAGGCTTACGATGGTTCCACGTTTATAGCGACGTGTCTCATTCGCACTTACATAGTTAGAGCGTGACAACAACGACAATAAGCAATAAAAACGACCGCCATAGGCCTACAGTAAGGTTAGCACATGAGTAAAGGCCGAGCCACACCAGATGCGTATGCAGCACGGGCACGTGCGCGTTGTAGTGTATATGAATGTCATAGTAGATGGCACACCGGAAGTCACGCAAGCGGTGTGCTATCTAATAAGACATTTACATACGCTACAACGCCCACGACACGCACGATACGTATACGATAAGCGATAAGTCACGTGACCATTTCCATACATTATTATGGTCACGAGACTTATCGCTTATTGCCCGGTTCACATTACTCCAGTCCAGTAATCGAGCGGTCTAATCCAGTTCAGTGCTGTTTACATTACTCCACTATTTGAAGAGTAGCTGGATTGGAAACACATCGGTGAAAACGATTTAGTACTGGATTGGAACTGGAATGGCTGTTACATTATTCCAGTGCCGCTGGATTGGGTGAGCTGGAATGAAAAGTAGACGGTCTTTCCAGTGACTGGACTGGAATGCTCACTGGAATGGGTGCATTCCAGTTCATTCCAGTGTCGGTTCACATGATTCCAGTAGCATTCCAGTACTGAATTGGATTGCTGGACTGGAATGCTACTGGAATAATGTGAACCGGTCATATCGTATACTTTTGCAGAATAGCATCTTGGCAAGTACTGCTGAAAGTCGATATTGAACACATTGCAATAATGGTAAAAAGTACTCAGTTTATGCTGGCATTGATACTAAATTCAGAGTCCTTTAGCCAAGTTGCCAAACATTAGGCCTGCTGATAAAAGAACAAATGATTAATACTGGACGTAATTATGCAAAAGGGAACCAACCCGCATGAATTTTTCATTCTAATTAACACTTTAAATCACAAGAGACAAAGTCAATCTTTAAAATGACAGATTCGTGTAGATTGGTTCCCTTTTGCATAATTACGTCTTTAAGGTGCGTTTAAACCAAAAGAGCATTCGCTGTTCTAGCGCCCGTTCTAAGAAATCAACCAATCACGTTTTGTGTACCGATCGAATTTCGTAGAGTGGGAGGTTAGAACAGCGAATGCTCTTTTAGTTTAACCGCACCTTTAGCTGGCAGTTTGATGGGCATTTATGAATATGGGCCACGTCATCATTTAACAAATGCAGCCACATCCGCAGCCACATCCACAGGTCAGGACTGGGGCAACCAGATTAGGACACAAGGGCAACTGATTGTTCAGCAGGTTGCAAACTGGGAGCATCTGCAGGACATCAACCAGCGATTCTGTCACGCTGTTGGTCTGCACTATGGTGGTTGTTGGGAAGATTGGGGCGGGGAGGATGGGCGCTGACACGATGGGGGTGGGGAGGCATGGTGAGAGAATTGGGGCTGGGAGGAGGACTGGGCCTGATATGCAGCCTGCTGAAGCTGTCTGAAAAGTAAAGAAACCATTGTTAGTAATGCCTACTATGAACAAATAAAATATGGAAGCCGCACGTTACTAAATTGCCTTTCAAAAACGGTCCTGATTTTTAGTTGACAAGTGTTACCCCCTGTTCAATAGGTACATCACGGTAATAAATAAATAAATAAATATCTTGGGACATCTTACACAAATCGACCTAGTCCCACGGTAAGCTCAATTAAGGCTTGTGGTGTGGGTACCAGGTGACAATATATATAATAGATAGATACATATAGATACTTAAATACATAGACAGCCATGACCAAGGAACAAATATTTGTGATAAATAAATACACAAATAATGCCCTCGCCAGGATTCGAACCCGGCACCTCCAGCTTTGTAGGCAGGGTCACTACCAACTATGCTACGGAGGCTGACAATGTACAATTTGCAGAGCATTCTCAAAATTGCGGGAAAACACAATTTAAGAGTAAGTTCTCATTAAGAATGCTTCCATGAGAATTTATAAAAAAAGTGTTATAAACTGCGACCATATATAACATGGACGTCTAACGCCAGCTCAAAAATGCCCCCAAAAGCAATTGTTCAATTGTGCCAAGATGGGCAGGACATAGCGCTTTTCTTAACACCGCGCATAATTATTTCGGCGCAACATCTTTGACAAATGCTTATAGGTAGAATATAGCCAATCAAAACTTTGATGGACCAATCATAACTATTTTTAAATGGCGGTTTAAGTTTTTATACGTTGATATTGCCATTCATTACCGTGATGCATTGAAGAGGGGGTGACAGTTGTCAACTAAAATTCAGGACCGTTTTTGAAAGGCAATTTAACATGGCGTGCGGCTTCCATGTTTTATTTGTTCGTAGGTTATAAAGGATATTCTATTTCACAATGGAGTAAACAAGGCATAAAAAACTTATACTTTAAAAGGGATGTAGGAATGTATATAACGGTCTTGGCGCCATTGCTTGTAAAATTTAAATTGCCGAGATCATTCTTTATAGAAGTTTCGCAAGTTATGAAACTTCTCCTCGGTACATTGCCAGGTATCGGTCACAGTTGTAGCTTTCTGGCGAATGCACTTGTCCCAAAACACGCTATTACGAGTAGTCAATGTACGGTAATGAGGGTTTTCATAAATGACGTTCACCAGGGCGGCAGCACTGAGGCGTCAGGTCCAAAAATTTGTCTAAATTCTCAGAGCGCCTATATGTAGTTTCGTGTTTAAATGTTTTGTACGAGTTAGTAAAATTATTTGTATAAATAAAAATACCTTCTAGTTAGTTTTTCTTAGCGGAACCTTACTAAATGCGGCTAGGCTAAGTGGCGCCAACTAGTGGCATACTTTTTCGAGAAAACCCTCATTTCGAAAGCCTCTCTTTTCATGAGTAACTAGGTCCAAACCAGCATATTTTCAAAAGGGTTCTTTTTTGAAGTTGAATAAAAAGTGTCACTAGTCGAAAAGTGATTCAAAACCTGTCTCCCATTTATAAAATTATAGATCTGGCCCCGATTTCACCAAATTGACAAGTGCTACAATTGGAGGAGGAACTTTAATAAATCAGCAGTAAATAACTACTTTTTTGTCACAATAAACACGACCATTGTAGCGAAATTCCGACATAAGCCGAACCTCATGTCAAGATTAGGTAAATGAAAATTGTACTAAACCTTGTGACAATTGTCACGGGTTTCGGAAAATAAAAAGTAGTTTATTAACGATATAATAACGTTATTAGTCATAATTTTATGTTCGTGGGAAACAACCACAAGGACCGTTCGATAGTAAGCGGAAGCCGTAGTCTACGGAGGCCTGTGACGTCAGTAACAGTGATATTTTACAATTGTCACACTTGTAATTATGGTGAAATAGGTCACTGACATTTTAATTACATAAAAAACTAGAAATTCACATTACCTTCGCCAAGACAGCAACTACAGCAACAAGAACAACGTAGGTATTCATTGTCAATGTTTCGAAAACCTTTGTATTGGGTATCCAAAAACCCTAGTATTTATATAAGGCGTGTCACAATATAGGCATTTGTTTTATCAAAGCGTGTGTCTATCTGCCTAAAACACAGGTGGTATGTTAGGTAACTAACTAGCTTAGTGGAACGGAGATATTGTCAAGGTTAAAGTGATTTTATGAGTAGAATTCTGTGTCATTTTGGAGAAGAGAACATACATACATCATCAGGCTATGATAGTCCACTGCTGGACGTAGGCCTCTCCTATTAACTATGCGTATAGACGCATTAGGAGTAAATGCCCATAATCGCCACGCTGGGCAAGCGGATTGGCGATCGCAGTAATGTGTCCACTATGATGACGCTGGTGGCCATCATCAATATTTTGTCAAATAATGGTCAGTGACACTTCAATCCCTTAGTCGACTCTTACGACACCAGCAGGAGGAGTTTTGGGGTGGTGACAAATATATTCTTACTGCCGTCACCACACGGCCGTGGAATAAGATAACAGAAAAATAATACTTCAACCTATTTCTCTGGTATCCCATCATCAGACCTCAATTTGGTGCCAACGGGACCATCTCGGTTGGTGAGATATTAAGTTATTCGTTCACATTTGTCATGCACGATTAATGTAAATTTAAGACTTACGTGGTTTTCTCACGGATGCCATTCCATTGTCAGAACTGGACCAAATTAAAAGAGATTGGTCCCATTTTAATTTGGCAAGCATGAGCTTTCAAATAAAAAAAGACATCAAAATTGGTTCATCCAGTCGAAACTCGAAAGTTCAGCTTACGCTATTTATTTATTCTCTTATTCCCACATTCGACGCTGCGTTCGTCAACGAGCTCGACGTCGAGACCGCCTTGTCTAAAATCCTAGCTGTTTGATTTGACATTAGGAATCGAGCGAGGTTGTGGGCGAGTTCGTCGCTGTTTTTAGTTAGAGAATACGAAGTTCGTACATTAAATGAATACCATTTTAAGGCTCGACGCTGCCGCAGCGCTGACACAGCGCTAACAGCAAGGCGGTTTCCTTAGTGAATAACACTGTTGAAGTAACAAACATAAAAAAAAACTAAAGTCCGACCGAGATTCTCGGCCGCGAACTAAATTGTACTAGTTTTGGTCTCGGCCAAGACAAAATTCATAGTCTCGGTCAGTCGAATTGGGAACCTCCTCCTTTTTTGGAAGTTGGTTGAAAATGAAATCGCGTTTTTGCGGTCACTGCAAAAGTTGTCAAGAATACGCATACTTATCAATCTTATCATAAAGGCACATGATCAAACCAAATGGGTCAATCGAAACAAATTGAAAGCCAATAATATATTCTTCGGTTACCGCGAGGATTACACATGAAATAAAACTATGGAAACGGATAAACTCGTGTATATTAATTAAATTTGACTTCATCCCGACGTTTTGAACACTTTACAGGGTTCGTGGTCTGTGGGTGTCGCCCGCGATGTGCACGCGAGTTTATCCGTTTTCATAGTTTTCTTTCAAATTAAGAACTACTTAATACGAAATACTTATGTACACAATTTTGTTCTTAGGAACCATGGCGTTGTGCTATTTTTGCATATCTAATACTTCATATTAATTATTTGGGTCAAAATTATTTTCGTTGTCTTGTTTCATACCACTCTGTCACGCTTTTAGTTGCTGTTTCGACTCAGTATATGAGGGGGCCAAGGAAAGAACATGTCTAGTCAATTCAAATTACAGAAGGAAAAACCACCTCACTTTTAACAGGTGTGAATTTGCCCTGCTTTTTTAAAGTATTGGACATGTTTTTTCCGTGGACCCTTCATATAAAAAAAAACCGTTGCTCTTGTATTTCTTTTTCACACTAGATTTTAATCCATACATCAGAAATTGAAAACAAAACCTCAACTCATGCGAAAATCACCACTGCGTCACGTCTTTTAGGGACACAAAATAAGACAACGAAAAGAATGTTGACCCATTTCCTATGGCGTTTTATTAGTCTGAGTTCTTTTGACGGGTATTAAATGGTACAAGATATAAGAAAAAGAAAATAATTATCGTTTGAATATGATTTGCATTCTTGCTATCTATTTGTACGTTACGGCACTTTACCTATTTATTAAATTTATTTATCGACAACTATAAAACTTATCGATAGGTAGTAGTTGTGTCGATGTTTCATTTTTTAACACGTTCGACGCCGGTGACACACATATGTGACCGAAAAAACTGTACTCCTATGCCAGTGACACACATACGTGATCAAAGTAATCTTATTCTTATGCCACTAGCATTAATCAAGTTCTCACTCCTATGCCAGTGGCATCGAAATACGAACGTTTTTGACACAGTGCTGTGTCACCGGCATAGGAGTACAATCTTTTCGGTCACACATGCGTGTCACTGGCATAGGATTTCTATCAGATAATTTCGATCGGCATAGAATAAGCACTTAATGAAACAGTACCGGACGCGAACGTGTTAAATCTCTCGTTCCTGCTAGAAAAGTATAGAGGTATAGATGAGTTATTTGCTGGTGGTAGGACCTCGCGCAGGGTCCGCCGCGTTTTAGCTGCCACCGTCTTACCCGTTAACCTGCCGCTAAATAGTTAGTACTGTATTCCGGTTTGGGTGTAAAATAGCCGGTGTAATTACTGGCATAAAGGCAATCCATCTAAGTCCTCAGGGTAAGGGAATAGGCGATTTTTTTGGTCACTATGTCCATGGGCCTCAGTTCCCGCTTTCCATCAGGTGGGCTGAGAGCTCAGTTGTCTATCGTCACATAAAAAAAACAATCGAATCTTGACAATCCTTAATGAAATCAATGTTTATTTTTATTTTGCTGATCATGGATCACTAGACGTTAAATAATGATTAAATAATGGTTTGTATATTGCTGTTAATCAAAATAAGCCTCGGTTTACATAGTTAATTATATTACAAGTGCGAAACTTATCTATCTATCTATTTAGGTATTTAGCGTGCAATACAGAGACGAATTTTAAGATTTGTTCAATTTGAGGGTTCCGTATATAAAGTGAAAAATCAGGTCCCTGTTATTAAACCTTCACATTCCATAATTTCCATCCGCCTGTTTGTCTGTATGTAACCAATAGCCGTACTTTGTAGTACCGCTATTTTATCCAAACAAAAAGAACGGTTCTTTTTTCGTTCTTCGGTATATCAATTCTAAATTATGATAAAAAAAATTATAAAAGTTAAAAATATGATAATATAACATTAATAAGTTGGACTGAGAAAAGAACGATTGAGGAAGTACCTAATAATTGGATAAGATAGCGGAGAAGAGATCTCTAATGAAGACGATTGAGAATAGACGAGGAATTATGTTGGGGCGCCTGTTACGACATGAAAATTATATTAAAACTGTAATTTAAGGAAAAGTGGAAGGGACGAGGGGCCGAGGGAGACCAATACGAGCATTTTTTTATCAAGTGAAGGCGAAAATAATGAAGTGTCGTATCAGGAGCTCAAAAAATTTGCAGGACAACGAACGCCAAGAGCCAGGCTTTTAAGTAGAAGAAGGAGAAGAACATTAATGACACCGACAAAGGATAAAATAAAAAGAAGATTTGTCCTCCCCTACTCGTGAATTGGGAATATTTTTTTATTTTGCTGTACCTAATCCTCCTCATATACTATATAGGGTATCATTGAATAGGTCTCTTAAACAGAATAAGAAGGGTCTCAAAAGACAGATTTTTCTAAAGTCAATATTTTCGGAGATAACCACTCCGATAGTGCGCCCCCCCCCCCCCTCTTTAACCCTCTAACTTTTGATCCGTCGGTACAAAAAATATGAATAGTGAGCCTACAAAATACTTTATAATAAAACTATTTGGAATCGGCCCAGCCGCCCGTTTTCGAATAACTACGTAATCCTATCCTATAGGAACAGCCCGACATGCTCTTGGCCGGTTTTTTTTTCAATACTAAAGACTCTTATTCGAGAACATTAAAAACCTATTATTTTAAATTGTTTCTTTCTATTCCGTGTATATACCTACTCCTAATAGGTATTACCTATAATAATATATTTATTTAAAATACAACAATCATTTTTATGTTTTAGTTAAGCGCTACACATAGCTGTTATGGTCCAACTTTGATAAAATATATATTATATAACCAGTTTTCTCATACCATCGTATTTATCGATAATACTATCGATATTACAACATAACTCATTATCACTATTCGATAAATACCTTTCACAAGCGCGTATCAAATATAAAATATGACTGCAATTTCAACTCTATTTCTTCCTACGTCGAGGCTTATTTAGAATGATAATTATTAGTAATGCGACCTAGATATATCGTCTTTTCATCAAAGACACCTTACATTACTGGGACTCCGATAGTGTTGTGACGATTCGATTCGCAATCGATTTTTGTAACGATTATTTTACATAATCTATAAAAATTGCATAAAAACTTGCTGTTAGTGTATCCTAGTTTCATTTGTTTAATTGATGTTGATAAAAGTGTGTTTTCCTGTATAAAATAATGTTAAAAATATGTGTACTGTGTCTGGTTTTCGCGAGTTTTAATGTGAGTTTCGTAGATATGATGGTGAAATTAAAAGTGGATGAAGTAACAGTTTTTGTGAGAGTTACGAAAGTGACACCTCAGTTTTGATTTGATATTCTTTACTATCAACAATCGATACCAAGAAAATATTTTTGTGAAAAATGTTTCATTTGGTTACATCATTTGTGTTATATTTAAATTTAACGACAAGATAGCGATTAGTTTTTTAAACATATTTTACGATTTAGAATAGTAATAAATTAGTAACTAAATTCTTGAAACTTAATTATTTTCTGATGTGAAACTCTCAACCAAGTACTTTATGTTGCCTTAAAAAATAGCAGTATCGTTAAGTATCTTTTAGTACTGTAGATATCAAAATACTTCAAAATGCCTATAATATTAAAAAAAAAATTTTGTTTAGGTAATAAGAAATTAAATACCTAAGGTGCATTCATCCTTACTTGTCATGTAAACAAACACTTTTTGAAAACATTATCACACTTTTCTCTGCAATTATACAATAATCATCACGTCAAATGTTGTTGCACACTTAAAAAAACTCGCAAAGTATTATAATCACTCAAAAAAGCACTGAAAAATATCATTTCTGTAAAGATTTTCGTCAATAAACGCTGTAACGGTCGGATAACCCTCATGACATCTGACATTGCGATGTCTAGATTGTCTATGTACCGTTATGTTGGCATGTCAATATATCGATATTAATACTTAAAGTACAACTTGGAAAAATGCAATTAAAATAAATTGCAGTAATTTACCAAAATTGTGGTAGTTGATTTCAATATGTTTTGATATAATATTGTACTAATTAATTCTCTTCCTGACAGGCGACGCAAAATCGATATTCCTCTATTTACGTAAATAGTGAAATTATCGCTGACTTTTTATTATTTCGACATTTCTAATCACTAGTGATTGTCGTTGACCATCTTTGAGATTTTGTTTGTTTACATGATAAGACAAGTAAGGATGAATCCACTGTACATTCTCGACATAATTAAAATTTTAAAAACTAGCTAGGTTGCTCACAAAATTAAATTACAAAGCCCCTTTCATAAACGTCTCAGTTAAGCAACCCGCTAAGTATTGTTTGTCCCTTTCGGTCTTATGGACATTTTGGTAAACCGAAAAGGACAACCAATACTTAGTAGCTTGCTAAGTTAAGACAGCTTTATTAATAAGGGAGCAGAATTCTTTGGGGTAATTAATTAATTAATGTATACCTGCCTCTTTGTTTTCAGATAGTTAGCTGCGACCTAATACTACCCCAAGTATTTATACCGGAACTAAAACTATACCCCGACAACCCACCAAAATTACCAGTACTATGTCTCTCAGAACAGAAGTTCGCATTACCGCAGTTCTGCCAAAACGCTTCAGAATGGGAAGACGTTGATATGTCCCTAAAAATCTTAACCGATTTCGCTGAACCAGACCCAGAGAGGTCAACCTTCGCATCATTCATCAACCTCATAAAATTCATTTTAATCAAAGAAGAGCTAACATGTCTTGATGCTATGAGCGGACCTATTGTACAAGTAAAGCGCCCAGAAGGGAAAATCTTCAAAGATAATACAGAGATTCTGAATGATATAGAAACAGCGCTATCTAACAAGCCCAAACAGACAATGCAAACTATTAATTACTATGACAATATAGACATTCAAAACATGATTCCTATTTGGAGACCGAGAGGAAATTATCGTCGTAAGAATGTGGGAGGAATCGTTCCTGTTATTCAACCAATCATAACTAATTCTACTTGTGCATGTGCTTATCCAGCGTTGAAGAGTTTGACTCCTGTCACAATTGTAGGAGGCAATTTAAATACTGTCACAACACCCAATCCGTGCCCTTGTTCTCAATGTCAAAAATTATCTTTGCAACCGTCAGGCTGTAAGCTACAAAGTCTTCCATCGACAAATATAAAACCTGTAGTATTAGGTTGTGGCGGGAATTGCAATTTGTGTCAGAGAATGGCGAGCCCCGTTTTATCAGGTTGCCCAAAACTGACGTCGCAAGTTTTAGGCTATCCACAGATGGGCACGTCTGTTTTAAATGGTTATTCAAGGTTAGGAAGCCAAGTTTTATCTGGTTGTCCGAAACTAGCTAGTATTGCGTCTGGGGCGGTACTTGGTTGTGGTTGCCCGAAAACAAATATGATTTTAGGTGGTTGCCCAAAGACGAATATGATGTTAAGTGGTTGCCCGAAGACAAATATGATTTTAGGTGGTTGTCCATATTCAAACTCGATGTTAGGCTGTCCTAAATGTGGTTTAACAAATTGCGCATGTCAAGCAAAGCAAGCTATGTCCATAGTTCAGCCAGAAGCGATACCTTTGATTGATCGATATGGTAAATTAATGAAACAAGTACAAACTACTGTATTAGTTCCATATACTATGTCACAAATAGTTGCATGATAAGTATATATTTATTATTATTATTGTTTTGGGCTAATATCAACGCCACATCGACCAGTTATGATCGTGGCTATCGTGGCAACCAGAAGTAGGCAAAAAGTAATCCAACTACTTCTTCAGATTATTTTTGCTCCCAATCTGACAAATGTAATTTACAGAAGTAATCAATTAACTTTTTGCCCAACTCTGGCAACCCTTTTTATAATTCATTACTGATTCCCGTTGAGTCCAGAAAGCTCCAGATTTAGGCTTTAATGTTCTTTGGTCTTATTATGTTGACAAAAGCAACGAAATCATTTTTTTATTTTTATGGCAATAAATTAAGGTAGAAGATCACATTAATTCGTTCAAACAAGTGAACTGACAAACATGTGAAATGTGACTTTTTGTATGGTTGACAGTTCATTTGTTTAAAAGAATTATCGTGGCCCGCCTAAAACCAGATAAAATGAGCTAAAAGAGACGATTGAGGAGAAGAGGGACTGATTATTTTTTTGCTGTATATCCTATAGTTTGGGGTGTCTTTGAGTGTCTTTAAAAAAAATAAGGCACTCAGAAAAAAAAAATCTTTTAAGTCAATATTTTCGGATATAATCACTCCAGAATAAAAAAAAATCGTATGCCTCTAACTTTAGATCCGTGAGTCCAAAACATATGAAACATATCATAAATCTTGGAATACTTTAATACTTGCTTATAGAACACTTTAAAATATGTAATAGTGTTTCCAACAAAATCGGCTTAGCCGTTTTTGAATAGCGACGGAACCCTACACTGAGCATGGCCCGACATGTTCTTAGCTGGGTTTTTTTTATATTACCTCAAACCTTTGAAATAATGAGTAAAACTGAAAACTCTAATAAACGCATCATATTTTATGAAATAATAATTATAATAAGAACGCTCAGAAAGATAATTGGGATGAATATACAATCAAAATCCGTCCTTATAGCAAACGACAAAGTAAGACCTTTTAAAAAGCCATTTTAATCAACATGACATTGTATTAGATGTAGTAATTTTTAATAATTTATTTATACTTTACAATAACATTGCTGTTTTATTTCATAACCCTTTAGTAACTTACCTAATACCTACCCGCCGATATGAATTAAATTTCGTCCTTAGATACCAGTGAGCTTAACTGTAGTGTATAGGTACCATATTTCAGTTGAAAGTAGAAAAAGGTAAACAAACCTGCTAACTTGGTCAGCCTCTGTAGCCCAGTTGGTAGTGACCCTGCCTACGAAGCTGAAGGGTCCGGGTTCGAATCCCGGCGAGGGCATTATTTGTGTATTTATTTATTAAAAATATTTGTTCCTTGGTCATGACCAAGGACCTGTTTTTCTGTTCTGTGGCCAGTGGTGATGGCTGTCTATGTATTTAAGTATCTATATTTGTATCTATCTATTATTATATATCATCGCCTGGTACCCACATCACAAGCCTTAATTGAGCTTACCGTGGGACTAGGTCGCCTAAAATTTGGGTGAAAATTTATCAAATAAGAAAACGGTTGTTAAAGTTGATTAAAAAAAATTAGTCCTAAAAAATAGGTGCATAGATAACTTTGCTGAGTTGTTGCTGAAATAATCAGCTATTAAATTTATTAAATGTAATTTCGAAAAGGTATTATAAAGGATAAAGGTATTAGGTTTAGAAGTGAACTCAACAAAGTGCGAGCTTTTTTCTTGTGGGCCCATATCGGATGCTCATTTGGGCAATTTTCAGTCTCTGTTGCCTGGGCTTAAAACGGTTGACAGAATGGGGTTATCTTTGTTAGGCGCGCCCATTTTCCCTGACGGAGTCAGCGCTGCTTTACAGGTCAAGAAAGACGCTCTAGTGGCCGTTCGAGATCGTCTGCTTAATTTGCCGTCTCATGTCGCGTTAACCCTTTTACGGAATTGCTTTGCCACACCTCGGATGACTTACATTCTCAGATCCCCGACGTGGCAATTTGTCAACGAAGTAAGAGCTATCGACCGCGAGCTTCGCACGGCTTTGGAGATGGTCTTGAATGTTCAGCTGAGTAACATACAGTGGGTTCAGGCTGCTCTTCCCATACGATATGGTGGTTTAGGGATACGCGCGGTGGAGGAGTTAGGACTAGTCGCGTTCCTTGCCTCAGCTCACGGGGCTGCGGATCTTGCCACTCGCATCTTCCCTGTACATGGTGGTAATCTCCCGGTCCCTTTTGTCTCTGAGGCACTAGCGAAATGGTCGGATACTATCCCCGGCGATAAGCGGCCTGACGATCCAGTTGCTCAGAAGCGCATCTACGACTCGCTGTTAAATGGTGCCTCGGGTGTGGACCTGGCGCGCCTTAAAGCCCTTGAACGACCAGAGTCCGGAGCGTGGTTACATGCTTTGCCTTCGCCTCAGCTTGGTACGCTCTTAGACAACGATTCTTTGAGAATTTCAGCGGCCCTCAGGTTGGGGGCAAAGGTGTGTGAGGCTCATCGTTGCCGTTGTGGAGCATTGGTGCAAGAGAGTGGGCTCCATGGCCTCAGTTGCCAGAGATGTGCTGGCCGGTTTCCGAGGCACCACTCGATCAACGAGATTCTGAGGCGGGCTTTAGTGTCGGCTAATGTGCCGTGCGTTTTGGAGCCACCGGGTTTGAGCCGCACAGACGGTAAGAGGCCAGATGGACTTACCTTAATTCCGTGGCGGAGGGGGCGCTGCCTTTTGTGGGATGCAACGTGTGTTAGCACATATGCTGCATCCCATTTGAGGCAGACCACTAGTTGTGCTGGCTCAGCAGCGGAGTCGGCTGCAAAGGCTAAGCATATGAAGTACTCCGCTTTGGAATCCGCTTATGATTTCATACCGGTGGCCATCGAGACTGCAGGTCCATGGGGTTCAGAGGCTCTCGCTTTCGTTAGGGAGATTGGGCATCGTTTGCGCGAGAGGGGCTGCGATCCTCGTTCTGGGTCGTACCTGGTTCAGCAGGTCTCCATTGCAGTTCAGCGCGGGAACGCAGCGGGGGTAATGGGGACCTTTGAGCCGGGTACGATTCAGGGGGGTTTATTTTAAGTGGTTATTAACTTTTTGACATTTATTTGACATTGTAATTTAAGGTATTATATTGAATTGTAAATTTTATCTAGTAGGTAGTATGTAATTGGTTATTTGTTAGTTGTAAGTTAGTTTTATAAGGATTTGTGATTGTATTTGTAATTTATTTCGAAATGACTATTCACTTATCGATGAATTTTATATCGAAAGCAAGTCCCTAGTTAATTGACGTTATTGCCACCGGGACTTCTATGTCTATAAATCATACTGGCATTACTGGCCCTTATTATTATAGGCAAACAAATAAATAGGCACATTCTGCTCGGATTTTTCTGGGCGAATAATTGTATTCTGGGCATTTTTTTCCGCAACTCGACATCAAACGTGCCTATTTTGCGTGTGGACGAATAATAGGTACTAGACCGTAAAATTTTAAAAGTAAATAAGTACCTATTTGCTGCCTACGTGACTCGGCATAAGTAAGTAAGGTACATTTTTAAATCGGCGATGTCGCAAAACAGACCAAGGCAATCGTTAAACAGCCATCGAATTGAATCGATACAAATTGTTGAATCGAGTAACTTAGCAACTACTTATTGTACTTTTAGGTTCTGTTTGTGCTATTTATGCCAAACAATGAATGTTTTCGAGCCGGATTGCTATCGCTTAAAGCTCAAATGATCGCGACACTACAATAAACCAATATTAATTGAGCTCTATTACACGCATAAGTATTAGGACAATGGGCTTTCTTTAAACTGGTCTTTCTGGTCAGTTGCGTGAGAATATTATGGCCTGTGCCTTGGGGTAAACAGGTGACGTCACGGGCATAACGCGCATGCGTTCTGGGAGTCGATACACACGGGGTGAAATCTGTCGCTGAAATTATTTACTTAAAAAAAAACTTAAATAAATAATCGGGTTTTACGTACTTAAGTATATTGACCGCGTGGTGACCGCAGTGAAAATACGTTCTGTCACCACAAACCTTTCGCGTGGGTGTCATAGAGTTGAGGGATTGAAGTGTCACTGATCATTTAGTTATTTACCTCCTGTAGGTGCAATTAGACCAAACGAGCATTCGCTCATTCTATCCCTCACTCTACGAAATCGAGAAATTTCGACAAGTCGCGTTTTGTGTAACGAACGAATTTCGTAGAGTGGGGGATAGAATGAGCGAATGCTCGTTTAGTCTAAATGCACCTTAATGTGCTCACCCGTATACGTAGGTAATGAAATGACAGAGGCCTATGTCCAACTGTGGACTGAGATAGGCTGATGATGATGATGATGAGGTTATCACCTATACCTAGGTATAACTTTCAATAAATGCTTGGGATCCGTAGCATAGGTACAGATGTAGTGAGAAATGACTTGTCTTCGGAAACGTTCGTCAACGTCATGCTGTTTCAGTCTATCTCACTGAGACTGACAGTAATAGCTGTCATGCTACTTCAGTCAGACTCGGTGACACTGCCTTAAACAGCATGTGTTTACGAACGTTTCCGAAGGCAAGTAATTTCTCACTACACCTGTACTTCTGTTGTTAAGCTAATCCGCCTCATGACGCCCAATGGCTTATTTTCAAGCCCAATCAATTGTAAATTGAAATAATAAATATAAAATTAACGCCTAGACAAATTACATCGGCAACATGCATTAATCAATTTCGCTCACAATTTTTTGTACTAGGCGCCCTATAGAAAAAAGTTAGCTTCATTATATTATAAACAATATACGATGAGTATGAATTTTTATTTAAAACCCTCCCCTGTATATCAACCCTAGGGAGGGGATGGTTTTGGTACATATACAAATTTATATGTATACATTTATCGCTTTGCGGACTATTCAGTCTAACACCGTACTCCGTGCCTGAATGTCGTTAACTAAGCACCTAACTACTTCTAGAAGATACCGGAATAGTCAAAATAAGCTTTATGTTCGCCAAAGTGAGAAAACAAAACACTAATCAGTGATTTTTTTAAGTGAAGTGATAGCGGAAAGTGAAGTTATGACGTTGTATGCCTTACCGGCATCCAGTTATATGATACAGGAACAAAGGTTTAAAAGTATTGATTCTGAAACAAGTATGCCTTCATTAATATTTCGTAATCGGTAAGTGATCGTTTTATTGTTATTTGTGTATTAAAGAAATCGATATTTTTAAATCGATCGCGCTTCGCGGCTGACTTCACTGTGCTACAGCTGTTTTCGTATGTGACGTAACGAGACGCTCCGTTACACGAACAAGTTTTGTTGTTCTACTGTGCACTAGGAAATATTATTTCGGTTTAACTCAGATGGATGGTTCACGTGACGTAAATATGGACGAACAATTTGTCTGGTAATAAGTATTATGTGCAGGCCACGTAGTACCCAGTTAATCGCATTTCTAGACCAAAGCGAACTGTCGAAAGATCTTCCACTTCTGAAAATATTTGAATTAAGAAGGTGAGATGGATACAAAATAGCTTTTAGTACCTACAAGCAAGTAGGAACAAAGTAGAAAAATAACATTTGGCGATTTAATTGTTATCAAAATAATGTCTACCAATTAGTTCGAAAAAATTGTTTATGAAACGGAACGTAAATCTTACGAGCGAAACGTCACGTATCCGGCCGCCATTACGGAAAATTGTATTATGCTGCCAAATTCAGACAGCACCTTGCCACGTGTGTTTTGTATGTAAACAGCCGACTTTACAATTCGTTACTTATCGAACTGAGTTGAATTTGTTCATTCGTCATCACAGATTACCCTGTTGTGAAATCGTTTGCACGCTTTCGCTGCGCAGTTACTTTTTCCAGTCCTTACGGTTTTGGCCGTCCGTTTTTCACCCAAGTGCTCGTACGGCTTAACTACGATTTGCCAAGATGACGAAGTTAATACAACAGTTATCGTTTAGTAGTAGTATTTACGGGTCCTCGACTGAACCAACCCCTGCCAAGGAGAAGCAGAAAACCACCTTGTAAGTGACTTTAATATCTTTGATCTAGACTACAGCCATGTTAAGGCATCTACAATGATCTACCCTTCTTATGCAACGGCATTTAGATAGTATTCAAATTAAGAACTGACTATATTTTACATCATTGTACCTGTCCTTTGTTTAGCTTTTATAGTCCTACTTTTACTATTTCTTAACTTCAAATCCTGGTTTTAAATAGTTTATAATGCCTTTATGATTAGAACCATAGATTATAACATCACCTACCATCGATAAGAGAAAAGTAAAGTGATTATTTGATTTCTTAACTGCTTGGGTACATGGAATCGTTGCCAATACGACTTCCTCATTCTTACAATGTATCAATAGAACGAAATAAAAACCGTTATAGATACATTAAAAATTTTATTGTGTAGGGTAGGTCAAAAAACTTAAATCTAACAGTGATACATATAGATTTGAGTTTGGAAACATTTTATCATATCTTTAATTTGCACTGATGTGCTTCTTTATCTGTGTTATCATTCTTTTCCTAGTATGGATAACCATAATAATGGCTAAAAAGGTTTGTCTAGGCAAATGAACAATAATTATATTGCTATGTTGTGAGATAACATGGCCTCTCAGAATGATGTATTGCCTATTCTATTTTAAGCCATGTTTAATGTAGGAGCATTCTATTAGTATAAATGATTGTAAGCTTCATTTAAAAATGAATGCCAGATGATAAATTATCTTTTATTGGTACGTCATGTCTAAAGGACATAACCATCATGAGTAGGGGTCGGAACTATGGGTGCAAAACTTTAACAAAACTTTAAAATTGATGTATGGGAACACTTTAGCCAAGAAAAATATGAATATTATTGAAAAATCTGAATCCAATTTTATTCCCTATCTCGGAATCTTCAACTTACAATGTGTGGGTGCGTAGATATGTATATTTTATAGATGTATATGCTATGTCAAGTCCACTTGAGAAGTTTTGTTAAAGTTTTGCACCCATAGTTCCGACCCCTAATCATGAGGCTATGTCAGAGATTTTAGTTCGTTATTTATTTGTGAAGTACTCAGCCAGTTATCCCACTAAGCCAGTTATCTCCATTTAGCAGGTTCTTATAAAACATTCCTGTAGTAGCTGGCTGTTGTTTGACAGTAACTGTTAAAAACTCTTCTGTCTAAACTAAAGCACCAGCAAAGATTTCCTTGTCACATCTGGCCAATATCCAGAATTGAAAAGCTCAAAGAAGCCTAGAAACTTACCATAGTAGAAGAGAGTTTAGTTTGCCTCTTGCTAATGGTTTATTTAGGTAACATTTATAAATACACTATTTAATTAGTGGCAGGGAAAATACATAGCAAGCAACCAAGAGGTAGAAGTCCTATGCGGTGTACAGATCAGATCCTACACCACCAATACAAACATACACGAAACACTGCCTCAGACCGTCAGAAGCGGAAAGAGATCCGGAAAATTCATACAGGTCAGGACCCTCAGCAATGAGGAATACGACACAAGGAGGAAACAGTCTAAGAAACCCAACATGTTAGCCCAGATCACTTTACAATGTGACTGTTAGAAATTTTCTTAATGAAAAAATAAAAAAAGATCAATTCAATGCCACCCTAGTCTCAAAACATTAAATCTGATGTTTAGTGCTGGCAGGTTAAACTCATTCACCTACTCAATTACTTCATGCAACTGTGTTTGCGAGCTGTCAATCTTATTTGTATGTAAAATAAGAGGTTGTCAAATAACAAACAAGCAAGTGAATGGTTACTGCCTTTTTCATAATTAGTGGGTAGTTTTGTACTTATCTTTCTTATTTTGATGGAGGTAAATCTATCAAATTTCCTCCATTGTCAGTCGCCCGCAGACCACGAACCCTTTAAACTTTTCGAAATGTCGGAATGAAGTTAAAGTTAATTAATATATATGCAAGTTTATCCGTTTTCATAGTTTTATTTCAACTGAATGTTGAAAATATTCATGTTTTATTAGGGACAAATATGTGAATGATTGAGCAATTCATTTCTAGAAACTTACATTAATGATTTTCTTTGTACTATAATACTTATGTCTTAAAATGTAAACTAACAACAGAGATAGCATTATCAAATGCAATAAACTGGTGCTACAAGGTAAACATAATGCATATAATTAATTATAACAATGTGTGCTTATCATCACAGTGTGTTATAACCTCGTGCCGCCCAGATAATAAAATTTTCAAATTAATTTTGAATTCATAGTGTAGGAAATAGAATAGAATTTCTTTTGTTTCAGGAGACCTTTTTATAGGCCTCTGGGCGGCTAGAGGATAATGTTATAAAACTTCATGTTAAGTTACTTTGTAATTTGAATTACAGCCTGGTTTTTAAAATTAGTTTACAAAATTTACCCATTCAAAAGAAGGTATAAACTATAAATTTGCAACCGGCTCAATATACTTATACTTAATATACAGTATATATAAACTCAATATAAACATCAAAGGCGTTGAGCACCACTTTATAGTTTAAATAAAATTATGAAACTTGGGATATTTTTTTTATCAACGCAATAGGTGTAACAAAATAAACACCCCCTTATTTTGTTACACCTTTCCCATGGGGGAAAAAATGTTTCTTTGGGCCACCCTACTGGACATGCATACTAATGCCATGATAGAGGCCTGCTCAGATTTTTTGACCACCCTGGCTTATCTGATGTATCTGATAACGATTGCACAAAGGGTAACTTTCTGATTTAACTATGAATAGTACATTACTGCAAAAGCAGGGAAGTAAGGTCTTGCAGGCCAAATAGATATGTAGGTCGGATATATGAGGCCTGCAAGCCTTTTCCCGGCTGAAGCTTGTATGGTGCTTTTCACAAACTTCTAATGAAATAAAAAAAGAAATGGTACTATACTCTGTTTGATTTGGTGTTTAAAAAAAGGTAAACAATCTTGCAGTATTTTTTTTATTGAAAACTACGAGTAGTAAATAAGTTTTAGCAAATATACATAATTTATAAAAAGGAAATACAGTGATTTACATTGTTTTTGATTCATTAAGTGCCTAGTTTGGATTTTTATATGCATTTTTCAATAAAAAGATACTACAAGTTTGTTTACCTTTTTTTAAACACCAAACCAAACAGAGTATAATCAGTTTCATATATTCAAGTCTGTCGTACTTTGACGTTTAAAAACAAAAGATAGGTGCTTTCAAAGTGATTTTTTTTACTCTACACGGTGGAATTTAATCGGTGAACAGGAACACATTTTTCTAATTCAGTAATCGATGGCGGTCACGTTTATGTAGTACTTATGTGGAACCAAGTTTTTTTTTAGCATAACAATTTTTTATGTTGAAATTAAACTTTAATTAAAATTTATTGTCACCCTACTAATGGTTTAGTCTGAAAAGTTTAATACCTCTTTTCAAACTATCAGCCATGCATCGCTCTTATTTTACATAGGAATAGAGTCTATCGCAAAAAATAAAGCATGTGAGTGGTTATTGCTCATTTATGTTTTAAGTTTCTATGGCTGATAGTTTGAAAAGAGGTATTAAACTTTTCAGACTAAACTATTAGTAGGGTGACAATAAATTTTAATAAAAAAAATTTATGCAAAAAAAAACTTGGTTCCACTTAAGTACTACATAAACGTGACCGCCATCGATTACTGAATTAGAAAAATGGGTTCCTGTTCACCGATTAAATTCCACCGTGTATATCGCTGCAACGTATATGGAATAATACTGTGATGTTCTGTAATGACTATACATACATACAATCTTATCTTGTACTGTATAAAATGTAAAAATATTATCATCCTTTGATAAGAACAAATCTGTTATAGTACAGCAAATACAAGATATTAAAAGATTACGAGCACTATCTTATTTATTTGCCTAGGAAGACTTGCCAGAGTTATTAGCTTGTATAATTCATCTTTTTATGAGTTAACTGTATGGTAAACAGATAATAATCATAATTTTAATTGATTTAAAAACTTACACAAAATGAGCTTTTTTATACAGTTATGCGTTCTCTAATAAAACTCCCTTCGAGCGTTTTTTGCCAGGTTCGTCGGTCCATCTGTCTGGTCATCGCAACGCAACATAGCTCAGTGGCCGTTAGTACTAGAAATTTGGAATTTGATACGGTATTGGGCTTACAATTTGGGTACATTGTATACATATTAATCACACCGACAAATTAGTAGAATACAATAGATTTTTTTTGGGTATATCCCGTAATAGTAAAGTGGGGATGACTTATTTTGCTGTAATCCTATAGTGTGGGGTACCGTTGAATAGGTATTTCAAAAAGAATAAGGGTCCCAGGAGAAAGTTTTTTTCTTAAGACAATATTTTCGCTCCAGAATAAAAAATTGTCTTCACCCTCTAACTTTTGATCCATGGGTAATAGTAGTATAACTTAGACTATTCAAAAGAGTTTGTTGCCGTTCCAATTTTAATAAAAAATAATTTGACTACGGTTTTTTATGTCACACTAATTGACAACGTTTCAAAATTTTAGATGTCCCTAAATAGAAATAGAAATAACTTTATTCGCAACATACACAAAAAACCACAATACCAAATGGAAAACCATTTCGAGATTATACGCATGTCGAGGGGCCGCACATAGTGTGCCACTAAGAGGGATAGACATAGTCACTTACTACTAAGAAGATCATAAGAAGATACTTGTGTGTGTGGCACTTAGACTTAGCATCTAATGCACACACACACAAAACATAGTGGCACAGTGATAAGGACGGACGATTATCGTTCCTTTTCACTTCCACTAGTAAAAAGTTTCATAAGACCATCCCTTTCGTTCTTGCTATTATTATAACGTTGTCAAATCCATATTAATCCTACATTCATGACGCATGTAGATCACAAATATTTTTTTTTTTTTGACGTGACAACGTCTTATAAATTGGTTTGCCGGGTGACACTCAAGAAACTGCGTTACGCTCCGCTCACGTTATGCGCTCACAATGAGAGCGAGTGAGAGGCACGCGTCCCTTCCACTCGGGCATGGTTAGCCCGCCTAAGAGCGAGAGAGACAGACATAAAAAGTCGTTGTCACGTAAAACTTTCGCCCGTATACCGACTTTACAGGCAACCAATTTTTTTCGCAAAATTTTTGTTAAAAATCTTAAAAATAGTTTAAAGGGGAAGTGACGTCATGGAGCTGATTCAGAGCTGCCACTATAACCAAAAAAATCTTGTGGTTGGAATGTCACTGGTGTTTGGCAGTGACATTTGACACTTTTACCGTTTTTCGTCGTTTTCTTACGTGTATGAAACATCACTTGTGACGTCATTTAGCTGATTTTTGACGTTTGTAATTTACGCTCTTTCTGCTCAAAGTAGTAATAAAAGAGATTTTCGCACTAAAATAGCAATTATTTTGAAAAATAAAAAAATACGTGTATCTTTTAATATTGAGTTCTTTGAAAACAAACAATAAAAACTAGGACTAAAATATGAAATATTGTCAATTGGGTGTCCCTAAAATTGAATAGGCCCATAAATAATCTAACTCACAACAATATTTACTTATGAAAGTTATGGCGAATTCGAAACGCTCATGTCACATGAAACTGCACAAGTTGCAATGCATTCCTACGGATGCAGTATCCTATATTCCATTAGACATAAAAAGTCGTAACCGCCAATAACTTCTCAAGCGAGTACACCGTTTTGTCAATAAGTTAATATCTAGTCGAACTGGATATTATAAGACTTAAATGTATTATTTTACCTCGTGTGCCGTGTGATGACGACAATAAGAATACATTTGTCATCACCCCAACTCCTGCGGGTGTCGTAAAGAGTCGACTAAGGGATTGAAGTGTCACTGACCATTATTTGATAAAAGATTGACGATGGGCAGCGTCATCATAGTGGACAGTGTGGACACAACTGCGATCGCCAATCCGCTTGCCCAGCGTGGCGATTATGGGCATTTATCCTGATGCGTCATACGCATAGTTAATAATAGGAGAGGCCTACGTCCAGCAGTGTACTATCATAGGCTGATGACGTATTAATTTAAGTGTCAGGCTTATGGTATCATAGTACCTACGTACAGTCTCCATCAGATTTAAGGAAGTGGCCAAATCTGAACAGGCCTGGATTGTCATGGCACTAAAGCGCTTGTTCAGAAATTTTTGAGCACCATGGGCGTTTCGATATATCTGATGACGTCTGTACATAATATAAATGCATGTGCCAAATATATCTATATACAACCCTTATGCTAGTAAGAAGTTAGGGGTAGGGCCTCTTGTGGGCCCTATCTTCGCCTAGACAACAATAAAGTTCCTAGTTCCCACCTATTTTTAAGCCAGACTAGCGCACAATACATGTTTTGTGGTTTTCTGTGGTATTATTAACGCGGAAACTACCTACATTTTTTTCCATTAGGCGAAGATAGGTATCTCAGGTGAAGATAGGGTTTCAGTGGTACATAGACTAAATTAGGTAGGTTAGTACCTAATGATATTTTATAATAATGATTCGGAGGTATTCGGAAGGCTAAGGATGATTAACCTACGGACGTCTAACACAAGCGCGTTGTATTTTTTTTAAATTACAAGGATTCAATGTACTTTTTGAAAACTGCAGTTAACACATAAAACAATACAGTGCGTAGTACAAACAAAACATTTGCCACTAAAATGGCATCCGATAGAATATTTATTTCTAATGATCTGAATTACAGGAGTAAAGTATGACAATGACTGCTACTTACAAAAAGATCTTAACTACATTGGCAGTTCACTCACTTCAGAACATTCTCGATTAATGGTCAATCAAGGCTAATAATAGTAATAATACATTGTACAACTGCCACGAGACTACCGCGGGCAGTCATAACGTCTGCGTCATATTATTTCCATACATTTTGCTTATACCAACACCATTACGAATGAAATGCATAGAGCTCTGTATAACTGTGTATGGCCACTGGAGGCGTAATACTATCTTTTTCACTCTTACCTAGTTCAAACACGAGGAACAGAAATAGTATTGTTTCATTATGTTTTGCAAATATAGGAAGGACATAGGGCAAATAAATGTATCTTTGGTTTGTGGTCTTAAAGTCGAAATTGACTAAGAATAGTTGACTAACTTTTCGCTGTGCTAATTTGATCTTTATTTAGTAAGGTAGAAAGGTGTTTGTATGGCTCATATTTCGTCCAATTTACATTCATTTGCCGTGACCTCGAAATCAAGGTGCTTAGATTCGTATGAAATGTATTTAATTAAAGGACTATGCGTCAAAATGGACCAAAAACCAACAGAGCTGTGAGTAGTGTCATTAAAAAGGTCTGTTTAAGTACTTTATTTCATTCTATAGGTGCAAAGTTGAATTCCATTGGATAATTTTATATGAGTAAGGCGTACCGCGGGCATTCTCTAAGTAAATATTCGTCGACCAGACATCATTCATCATAGTATTTACTCTGACTAAAATACAAATATCTCCGTTTTGCAATGGAATTGAACATAGTGCCCATAGAATGAAATGAAGTAAATATAAATACCTATTTAATGACACCACTTTTAGCTCTGTTGGTTTTTGGTCCACTCTCCATACAAATCTGCCCATAGTCCTTTGATTTTGTATTTCTGTTCGTGCTTCTGTGCGTGCTGTTTTATTTATATTTTAGTGCACGTGAACTGTAGGGGCATCATAGCTGGGAGCTGGGCATTTTCACTTCTAGGGACACCCAATTAGCTTAACTGTCACAAAAAGTTAACTTCGATGTCAGCTTTGTAACCACAATTAAACATTAAATATTAACAAAAAAATTTATTTTATCATTTCATCCAGAAAGAATACCCGTTTATGCAATATAAAAACATAAATAAAGTGGATTTACGTAAATATTTCATGCTTAGTTGTCGTTACAAAACTGACATCGTAGTTAACTTTTTTGTGAGAGTTAAGCTAATTGAGTGTCCCTAGAAGTGAAAATGCCCAGCTGCTGCCAGTTTATTAGCGCAAAGTACAGTCCACCAAAGTACATACAGACCAATATATTCAAAGCGTCCGGGACGCCCACAAATATCTGAACACGCTTCTATTATCATGACATTGCATTTAGACCAAACGAGCATTCGCTCATTCTATCCCCCACTCAACGAAATTCGACGAATCACGTTTTGAACGAACAAATTTGGTCTAAATGCACAAAACATGGTGATACAAGATAATAAAACATATCTAGGAATTATTTTATACAACTTTTACTATGGGGCCAAATACGAAAACTCAAGAAAAAAAGACGAGAATAGAAATATGGGCTAAGATAGGTTGACCAAAATGTATGAGCGTGTCGATTTTTTTCTTGAGTTTT
>JALPQI010017174.1:0-27600 GCA_025490895.1 Thaumatotibia leucotreta
TGGAAAAGAAATAGGATGGCATTGTATGATTATGGAAGGTAATATTCGGGTAAACAAGCAATATGTCATACAATTTTTATGGTAAACAAATCATTCGGGCAAATGAAATTCGGGCAAGTTAGATTCGGGCATATGAATATTATGTTAAATAAGTGTCGGGCAAACAATAGACAACCCATATGGGGCGATTTTTTGTGGCCGGTAAAATGATCTGTATACCATTTATTTCAACCTGGCAGGCATCATAGAGTTTCTGTTTTTCTTGTGCATTCAAAAGCATCGTTAGCGGGAACAATCTACGAGAATAATGCCAAAATATTGTTTGCTTATAGCATAGCACTTGATGTCAAAGCAACCTCTCTCATAATTAACGAGCCCTTTTAGCGCGTACAAAATTATTTAACGTAAAATGGCGGACTTTGCGACGTCAATCTTCGGCGTTACATTTCAATTTACTAAGGATTAGTGTTCTTGAGTGTATTTGTAGACCAGTCATTGATGACCTGCCTGTCCGTCCTTTCCTCCTTTACAAGAGACTTGAAAGGGGGAATGCTATGTGTGACAAGGATTCAAGACAATGTAGTCGCGTGTTCCACTCCGTGATGCGTTTCGAGTAAAATCTGTTTTCTCTAACAAATTCTGAGACGTGACTCTGTGTGAATAAAGGGATCCATTTAATGCTGCCTTAAGTTGAGCGGATTTCGGAGTTACTTAATAGATGCCTATCTTAAGGACAAATGGATTACTGTTATACGATCCGAAATTAGGCTGTACATGTCGCGTACTGGTTCTGATTAGGAAGCATTATTAGGGCTTCAATATTAATCAAGCAGTAGGTAGGTATGATTTCATGAGATTGAAACTTATAAAATTCTGAGGATATTAGTTAACAGGTATTACGCGTTGTATCAGCACGGTTCTTATAATTATTTAGTTGTTTTTTATGGAACAAATTAAGTTATTTTATTGATTCGTTTTTATTTGTGATTTCCGAAATTTACTAGGTTTAATTTAATATATTAATTTGATTTGTTCCACAAACAATGCATGACAGCACGATCTCTATCGCAATAGAAAAAAATCGTAAATATTTCGGATTTAGGAGGTGCAAGCACGTATTGTTTGCCCTTAGAGTATGGTCAAAGATGCTTAGCCTTAAACGAGATTACAAATGTACCTGTAATGTTTTTGGTACGTTTGTGACATCTAATATCTATAATTCATTGAAAAGGTTTTATAATGAAGTAAATAAGTCCATAGTCTTTATCTCCTGCTTTTTCTTAAATAGGGGACTTTTATGGTGTAATACAAAAACTAAAGAAAATTAATATAAACTTGTACTCGATTAACAAATTTTTAAACAATTCAAATACCTATTGGAAAAGACATAAGAATAATGGCAACTTTGATCATCAGTGAGTTTTTATTGATTGTAGTGAGTAAAACAGCAACGGAAAAAAAAAGGGAGACTAATAGCTAACATTTTAGATTATTTTTTAAAATTAGTCACAGTGTGCTCATAAAAAACCGGCCAAGAGCATGTAGGGCCATGCTCAGTATAGGGTTCCGTAGTTATTCGAAAACGGCTGGGCCGATTATGTTCGAAATAGTTTTATTTTAAAGTATTCTATAAGGCCACTAATAAATTATTTTTCCTTTTTTTGGGACCCACGGATCAAAAGGTAGAGTCATTTTTTTTATTCTGAAGCGAAACATTTTTAGGGTTCCGTAGCCAAAATGGCAAAAACGGAACCCTTATAGATTCGTCATGTCCGTCTGTCCGTCCGTCTGTCCGTCTGTCCGCCTGTCACAGCCGATTTACTCGGAAACTATAAATGCTACAGTAACGAAATTTGGTAAGGATATGTATTGTATAAACCGCTACAGGATTATGATACTAAATTGTAAAAAAAACCATTGGGGTTGGGGCCTTCCATACATGTAACTGAGGGATAGAAAAAAAAATTAGTTGTATATAAGCGTTTGGGGTACTAATAGAAAGGTCTTTAAAAATGATATTAAGGTTTATAAATCTTATTTTTATTTAAGCAAATCGTTTTCGAGATATCAGCTCTCAAAGTCTGAAAAATGTGTCCCACCCCTCTATTTTTTAAACTACGCGATATAAAATAAAAAAAATATATGTTACGCACATTAATAAACTCTATCAACGACTTTTGGTTTGATTAAATTATCTCTTATAGTTTTTGAGGTAGGTTGATTTTTTAATGATAAATTGATAATGGTACGGAACCCTTCGCGCGCGAGTCCGACTCGCACTTGGCCGGTTTTTTTTTCTTGTACTTATTCTACCACTTTATTGCATAATTAATATGTATACCTGTACCAAATTACAAATTTCTAGTACTAACGGCCTAGTGGTCGTGGTATAATTCCCGGATTTTAAGCAAATATAAATTATAGTATACCTACTATACAAAAAGAATACTATCCAAAATATTTTATTTGAAATGGAGAGCACGCGGTAAAAACAGTAAGTACGCATACAACGCATCATCATAGGAATTATGGAGCGTCAGAGAGTGGTGTCTACTAAAACCGGGAGGCAGAGTGATTTAACCACCAGCCGCCATTACCGATATACGTGGGCTCAAGTCCCATCTCGAGCATTGGTAAATTAGATCTTTTTAGGGTTTCCGGACCGAAAAAGTACAAAAGGAGCCCTTATGGTGTGACTTTATCCGTCCGTCTGTACATATTTCATATTTTGAAATATGTAAATCAAGAACCACTGAAGCTATCGATTGGAAATTTGGCATAGTTCTGAAATGCCCAACACGAAAGGGAGGCAAAGGGGGATAACATAATAAAAGAAAAGATAATATTTTGAATCAGTTTAAATGATGTTTTCAAAAGGTATAATATACCACTCTATCCATTTCTGTAGTCCTTAACAAAAAAATGCCCAGAATAAAACTATTTCTTTTTTCATTTGTTAAGTATTAAAACATATAATTTTTTTTTGTGACTGCATTACTTTGTTACTTGAAACATATTTTATAGTGACAAATAATTATATTATTATTTACTCCTTTAGGTTTCACGGGCTATTAGGTGGAGAAATTTGCTGTGTTGTACCTACGCCTGCTGGGGCGATCAAGCGGGTAGCCTCTAGACTATTGAAAATTAAAGAAAAAGACGATTGGGCTATGGTGATGAAAGTTGGATGTGTCAGAGATGGAATTATGGAAAAGTGGTCCGGACACTTGCCATAACAACTATCACACTGTTATCAAGCATTGGCAACTTGCCAATTATTTACTCAATTAATACACTGTATATTCTGGCTTTAGTTATTTTGTGTATAATTGTTAGCAGGCTTGCTTGATTAGTATCAAATAAATTATAAATCAATTAAAAATGTAATAATTACTTATTATTATAAATAATACAGATTTATCTGTAAAACAAACTTATGCCATATTAGTTATATTAATTATCAGTCCTACTCGTTTATTCGGCCACAGTGACTGATTTTCAGCGCTGAGAGCGTCGCTGGTACGCTCTCTGGTGACTGACGTAGCCAATTTTTGCAGCGAATACACAGCTGCATTCGCTACAAGTCAGTAGCTCTCCAAAGTAATTAGTTATATTGTATGGCCGCTGGTGGTTTGGCCTTCAGCTCGTCGCGTTTAGTGTCAAGTTCTGTACGAAGAGTTATTTCAAAAGCACGTACTTATGTGTGTACAGCTTGCCTCCACTCTGGTCGTCCTACAGCCATTATCTCTCATTGTAAATAGATTAATGTTAGAACTTTTAGTGATATTAATAACTCAGTCTCAGTTGTAGGCCTGAAAAAACTCACCAACTATGATAAACTGTCTTAACAATAGTGTTGAACATATACTCTAAACCACATACGCAAGCGGAAGCAAAATCATACACTCGATGATAATCCACTCCTTTCTTTTAAAGGCTGCAGATGAGGGTAGACAGTAAAGTGGCACATTAAATTATGCGTGACGTTAGGTAAAGAGGGATAATCCTACAAAAGTTCCGCTCCTTTATTGGACACGGTCGCATTAAGCCTCTCCTTTTTTTAACGTCACCTAAAAATGTACATCTTCACGGTGCCTTTGTCATTATTCAAATTTTACATGACGATGTTGTTAAAGAAGTTAACATTTTTAGGCAGCGTCGTTTGTTTGAGCGGTTTGGAATAAATAGGTTAAAAAGTGTGCTCTTTAGGTACTTTCTGTTGACTACTGCAGCTCATAAATTTAAAAAACGTTTTTACTATAAGCAATTCTGTATATAGAAACAGCATTTATATTGGTATTTTATATTGTTTCGTCAGCCTCTGTAGCCTAGTTGGTAGTGACCCTGCCTACGAAGCTGGAGGTTCCGGGTTCGAATCCCGGCGAGGGCATTCTTTGTGTATTTATTTATCACAAATGTTTGTTCCTTGGTCATGGATGTGTATGTATCTAAGTATCTATACGTATCTATCTATTATATATATCGTCGCCTGGTACCCACAACACAAGCCTTAATTGAGCTTACCGTGGGACTAGGTTGATTTGTGTAAGATGTCCCAAGATATTTATTTTATTTATTTATTTTTTTATTGTACGAACGGTCGAATTAGTGCGATATTCGACGAACAACATTCGCGAGTGCGCGACGTGCGTCACCGCTTGCCGTCAGGCCCTACCGATGGGATGCCCTGGGATGGCACTGACAGTTCAAACTGAACGCGCTAGTTGGACAGACCTTTAGGTGGTAACATCGAACATAAGGAGCACATTAGATTATACATTGTAGCCTAAGCTCTGATTTGGCTTGTTTTCATTTAAGAATTATTATATTCGATGACTAGTTTCTGCCAATAAGATACATTTTCAGGATTAACAAAATAAAAACTGACTAGCAACAGGTTTAGAACTTGCAATGGCAACAGTCAGAAGAGCTTAGGCTACAATATATTATCCTAACTTATAAGAAGAAATAACATTTTATGTCTTTTTAATAAATATCAGGACTGACAATGAACTTGGCCATTTAATTTAGATCTCACAAGACTTATTTTATCGTTGAAGTCTGTGAGACCTCTCCATCTCTCTCCATTGCTCTCGTTTCATATTTATGTTTTTGATATTTTTATTACACCATATTATTAACACCTAATGTGGGAGCACCGTTACATTTGTTCCATATTGTCACTGAGTACGAAAATACGTATTTGTAGGGACACATATTTTTTCGCCCAACACATGATCAGGCGAAACAAGGAAAATCCATTACAGATTTACGATTTCCTTGAAACCAGAATAATGTGTTTAATAAAAGAGAATTGATGTTTTGACAACATAATGTTTTTCAAATGCTTTTTATTATTCATGTAAAATAAATATACCAACACATGACATGTATAGAAACTAAGAATAACTTCAAAAAAGTAAACAATAAGTAATCATTTCAATTAATACTCTCTATGTACTTGGAATTCACAAACATAGGTACCTATTAATTTTAAGGTTCTCATTTTTTTAATCATAATCATTTATTTGCGTAAAATAAGAAATAATGAAAAAAAAAAGAAATAATGATAAAAATATTTGATTAATAGAGAAATGAATGATCGTTTAGGCGGAGGTCGTCATATTCTTAGTAAGTCCTTTTCGAGATAGGTCATGTTCGGTTGATGCCACTTTCTGAAGATGCCATGTTCTGAGAAGGCCACTTTCGGAGAGCGACACGTTCTAATTACGTCACTTTCTTATATCGCCACTTTATGAGTTCGTCGCTTTCTGAGTTTGTCGCATTCGGAGTACGTCACTTTCGCATTTTACGGCGCTCCTGCGCGTTTCCGCAAATTGACTCCTAAGAAACTAATGATCCTGATCAGTAATGGGATCGATTGGCATAAAAAAAGAATTTACCACTTTGTCGCCATCGCTAATAGCCATACCTAGGTAGGTACAATCGACGTCAAATATATCTTTACTGTTTGGGTGCCAAAAATATATTTACACGACCTTATGTCAAGGCAACAAAGTCGAGTAAATATATTTTTGGCACATAAACCGTAACGATTTATATCACGTCGACTGTACACCAAATTCCAAAATTTCTAGAAAGTACTAACGGTCACTGTGCTAAATTGCGGAAGAACTGCTGCTTGCAAGCTGGCAAGGGTAACCCATGTTTGACAGAGACTGTTACAAAGAATATCATTTGTTAGTAGGTAATATTACTGATTCTTTTCCACACTGCTAAACTTTAACTCAAGAACCTTTCCCATAGAGAGAACGCTACCGGGTTTGTTTAGCCAGGCTATAAATCCACTGGTCTACCGATATTTCAATTCAGGTCATGCGGTATATCAATCCACGCCAACTACTTCTGTCAAGATCCCTGTAATGTATTGCTCAATTTCTCCGAAGTTAAGATGACCACTACAAATGGAACTGGTGCCTCCAAATTAATTGTGGCCGAGGATCCTTTGCACACAAATTTAGGGAATTATTCATCTATTTTACTGCGCGGTGAAGTTTGTAAGAGAGAATGGTTCGGAATATTTAACATTGTAGTATTTAGCTGACTTAGCGTTATTGGCATGGTGTACACTTATTTATAAGCTAGTAAATTAAATGTCTGAAATAATATACAGGGTGTAATCGATAAGTGTTTACAGGCCATAATTCCGTAAATATGAGAGATATCAGAAAACTTTTAACTGGTATCGAAAGTACGTTACCCAACGAGTAAAATTACAGTAATAACTTTTTTGAAATAAAATCAGAAATATCCCAAATATTTACTTCAAATCCTTCCATACATTTAGTAGGTAACCGTTCATTCAAAGATAACAAACTTTTCATTTAAGAATAAATGTTAGATAAATTATAAATATTAGATGTCATATACCAAAGAAAAACGACCAAGATCACCTATGTCCGAGGTGGGGATCGAACCCACGTACTCAGCTTTCGCGGCTGATGCCTGTACTCCTCGGCCACTCGGTCTTAAGACGTGGGTTCGATCCCCACCTCGGACATAGGTGATCTTGGTCGTTTTTCTTAAGTATATGACATCTAATATTTATAATTTATATACGTATAGTATTAAGTAGTGTGACTACTGGAGAAAAATTAAAAATACAAATCAAAATATTTAGTTAATAAATAATTTGATTTGTGTTTTCGCAACATGTTCAATAAATGTTAGATTAATTATTTCATAAACGGTAGTATTATTCGTACAAATAACGAATCTCTAACAGTTTTATCTCTTACTACACCCTACATTCTTTAAGGCTGTAGGTCGTCATACTAAATGTATGGGAGCGTTTTAACTGAGTTTTTTTTAATATTACTTCATCATTAAAAAGTTATTAGTATAATTTTACTCGTTGGGTATTATAATTTTACTTTCGATATCACTTGAAAGTTTTCTGATACTCGTATCTCGCATTTTTACGGAATTATGGCCTGTAAACACTTATTGATTACACCCTGTATAGAGCTTATAAATATTGGATGTCATATACCCTGTTCTGACTATTGTAGACTTCATCTCTAGTTGTTGTACTATAGGTGCATCTATATTAAATCAAGTTTGTTTTGTTTCTTATTCATGCATGTTAGCTGTAAGATGTTATTATTATTGAAAAAACAAGTCCCGCTGAGTTTGAGTTTACCAATAAAAAAATAAACCAAGATCACCAACAATTGAGGTGGGAATCGAACCAAAGGTGGGAATCGCTTTCGCGGCACAAATCAAAACATTTAGTAATAAAATAAATAATTTGATAATGTTCCAAAATAAAAATTACCGGGTACCATGATCTCTTAAATGGCTTTACAGTTTTTGACATTTATTCTATGGAATTGACACATTGCGATGCTGTGATTCAGATTACGTCTTAAACTGAATGGCATTGGGAGATGGTGGTAGCCGCCTGGGTTATTTTCATGAACGTATTAACCGCCTAATTTCTTTCGATTTTTGCAGTACTGTCTTATAACAAAATATATTGATAATATTATCCTTGCTCTGTTAAAAGGCCCGACTATGAAATAGCCAATAATAGCATGGAAATGTAAAGAAACTTTGTTAAATATGCAGATAAAACACTTTTCTGAAAATTAACCAATCCTCAATTATTTCTACTGAAAATTCCCTCTTAAAAAAATGTCAAACGCATTTCGGTAGGTCATTGTTATAGGTTGTCATAGGCATTTAGACAAAATAATAATTCACTCTAGATCGTACAAGGTCCGGGTTGAATTATTTTACGATTTCCCCGGTCTATTTTTTTACATCAATATATTTATATTGATGTAATAATGAACTTACACAAGTGCTTTTATTTGTTGGAAATAGGTTATTCTATGGATTAAATCGTTATATTATACCATTCATGTACTTAGTTCTCGTTTTATAGATAACAGAAAATTAAGGTTGGGTAAATGGCGGATCTGATCAGTGATCACTTTAAAGTGATCTATTTTTTTACATCAATATAAATATATTGATGTAAAAAAATAGATTACATCAATATAAATATATTGATGTAAAAAAATAGATCACTTTAAAGTGATCACTGATCAGATCCGCCATTTACCCAACCTTAATTTTCTGTTATCTATAAAACGAGAACTAAGTACATGAATGGTATAATATAACGATTTAATCCATAGAATAACCTATTTCCAACAAATAAAAGCACTTGTGTAAGTTCATTAACTCGAGCTGCATCCGAAACTCCCATCTGCACTGCGATGATGCGAAATTCTCATATTTGTAAGTGCGCATCTTTTATGCATTCCTAATTTTACATTCAGCGTATTTTGCGCTGGATTATTTTACATTTTTATAGTAGTATCATGCATATTCATGTTATTATAAGTACAATCTAATACAGCTTCGCGAAAAAATAATACGTGTATAAACAATATTTAAATAGTTTGATGTATTGTGCATAATATAATTACCTATGATGAGAAATGGTATTTGCTGTTACACACATCTGACACAGCAAAAAACCAGCCAAGTGCATGTCAGTCCATGCTCTTATTCAGGGTAGGGTTTCGTTCTTGTTCAAAAACAGCTGAGAAAATTAAGTTCAAAATAGTTTTCTTTTATTTCGTTCTCTATTTGCAAGATATTTTCTTGCCTGTCCCAAAATTGGGATACCTTCCTAACAATACTATCATACAAAGGAAGATATATTCTTCTTAGGTCAGAGGCGTATTTATTAGTTTTTTCTTTTTATTTTGAAAATTATACTTGTATTGAATAACTAGCTTAATTTACCAACTTAGTATGTACCTACATGTACAACCACCCTTAAAGTGTAGTCTGTGGTTTAGTAGGTATATTTTGTAAGTAGACAATTTTGTACTTAATATTGTCTTATTTCGATGGAGGTAAATCTATCAAATTTCCTCCACTGTCGATTACTCAAGGACCACGAACCCTGTCAAGTGTTCGAAACGTCAGGATGTAATTAAAGTAATTAATTAATATGCGCGATATAATCCGTTCCAATACTCTTATTTCATTTCAGTGATTAGTTTAGCCTTAATACTTTTGTTGAGAGTGTTAAGGTTAACGATACAACAGGACCCTCTTGTCGACGTAGTGTCACCGAAAGCGTTAACTTTGTGGGTAAAAATTAATAGCCATCCATGTCAGCCTCTGTAGCCTAGTTGGTAGTGACCCTGCCTACGAAGCTGGAGGTTCCGGGTTCGAATCCCGGCGAGGGCATTATTTGTGTATTTATTTATAATAAATATTTGTTCCTTGGTCATGGCTGTCTATGTATTTAAGTATCTATATGTATCTATCTATTGTATATATCGTCGCCTGGTACCCAGATCACAAGCCTTAATTGAGCTTACTGTGGGACTAGGTCGATTTGTGTAAGATGTCCCAAGATATTTATTTATTTAGCTTTACTTACTTTAACAATAACGGCACTAGTACCTAATGAGCGGGTTGTCGAGCTCTGACAACACCCGTAGTATTCTGTTACTGCTACTGTGAACCCGGCTGAACAATAGGGGCCCTGGCATAAAAGTCTTCTGTTCGCGCCTCAACGAACATGCCGGACGCACTGAAATGCTTTGGCAGTCTTAACTTGAATTTTTGGCTGGAATTCCTTTTTTATTTTTTTTAGCCACCGTAATTAAAATAAAGATAGTTATCCCAGCTATAACGTGTAGGTACTAGGCGACGAAGGATCGGACAAACGCCCGTCATTCTGAAAACATAACCCTGTTCCGTACAGTAGAGACTTCCTTATCTTATTTAGACCCCAGTATCGGAGGTGCAAAATGGTAGCTGTCAAGTTCTTAGAGATGGGGTAAAAATATTTGTGATGTCGATAATTAAAGTTACATATCGATAATTTTTCTTTACCATAATCATAAGCTAAGACTTTAATTAAACGCACCTATTTACGATATAAACTGGGACTATGTAATTACAAAATCAACAAAATATTTATTTAATGTTATGTATGTAACATCGCCATACTTTTTATTGAGGCAATTGTCGGTGAACCTTCTGAAGTTTGGGTTTTCGAATTTAGTCCAAAGTATGTTACAACTGACGAATAACTTAAGCAGATCTCGGTTACAGTTTAATTGGTTTAAATTTATTATTTAAATGAGTGTTTTTATACAAGATTGAGTTGCAATGCAAGATATGTAAGATTACAAATATTGGAATGGAATATCCTTTATTAAATAATCAATATTAGTAGAACATATGTTGTTGATTTTCTCTTGATGGCAATTCGACTCCATATACTTTTTTATATTCCAACATCTGTAAATGATGTGTATTCTGCAAATTGTATATTAAATGTTTTTCTTTCATTATTGAAGATCAGGGTGTTCAGCAAGAAGTGACTCCATTTTCTATTGTATAAAATATTATAGGCGAATAGACTCGTAAACACGGCTAAATAATCGAAGACATCGTTGTAAGATGACTTTGACTATCTATTGACATAAATAATTTATTATAGGTATTTAATATCTCAAAAGTTTTTATTCAATGTTGTGCAACTCGAAACATAATATTTGTAATAGCAATGATTAATTGCATGCATTGTAATAGTAATGATTTATTAAATGTAAAAGTATTAAATGTTAATTATTATCATAGAACCCAAAAAAGGTATACAAATAAATGGTCCTTGTACAGTAGGGGTCAAAATTGCATGGACGGTTTATGAATGAATTCATTCATAAATTGTTCATGCAATTCTGAACGCCACTATACATAAAAAAAAATTGTACAAAAACTCGAGTATCGATATCGACATCACAAAATGTGTTTACCTATCCCTAAGTAAGAACTTGACAGCTATCATTTTGCACCTCCGATACCGGGGTCTACTTATGATAATATATTAACATATTTTACTTTACAAGATATTTTTTTAATAACAATAACACAAAGTATTTATTTAGGCTATCCCAACTCTTTCTTACTTGTACACATCATGATTGTAACCAATAAACGGTTTAGAATTTTTGATGTTTAATTATTATTTGTAACAAATGTCATAAATTCATAATCGTGGTGTGTACAAGTAAGAAGGAGAATTTCTTAACCACTGACGTGCTTCATGTACCTTTAGCTCAGAGTTGGGCGTAATCAATTCCTTTTGGAATTAATTACAGGGTTACATTCCAGTAATGACGATTCCTCAGTAATGAATTACTAGTATAATAAAAATTACTGTAATGCTGTACTATGGTTACGCCTGTAATCCATTCCTTTGGGATCGGTATTGTAATCAGCTACTGTAATATTGAATCCACCGTAATCAAGTACTTCTGTAATCTGCATTACTTACAACGTAATTTTGTTACTATTACTCGAAGAAAATTGTTTTTGATTTATATGTCATTCTAGTTGATATCTGACATCCTAGCAGTTTCATGATCATGATTGTTAAAAACGTATTCTGAATATTTTTAAGATCCAAAATGGCGGCAACTTTTTTTTGCAATCTTCATCATTATACTCGTTTTTGACTAATTCGCATACGTGGAATTCGATTTTCGGGTCCATTCTAAGATCCAAGATGGCGGCAACTTTTTTAGCAATTTTCATCATTATACTCGTTTCCGACTAATTCGCATACGCGGAATCCGATTTTCGGGTCCATTCTAAGATCCAAGATGGCGGCAACTTTTTTTAGCAATTTTCATCATTATACTCGTTTCCGACTAATTCGCATCCGTGGAATCAGATTTTCGGGTCCATTCTAAGATCCAAGATGGCGGCAACTTTTTTAGCAATTTTCATCATTATACTCGTTTCCGACAAATTCGCATCCGTGGAATCCGATTTTCGGGTCCATTCTAAGATCCAAGATGGCGGCAACTTTTTTTTAGCAATTTTCATCATTATAGTCGTTTCCGAGTAATTCGCATCCGTGGAATCCGATTTTCGGGTCCATTCTAAGATCCAAGATGGCGGCAACTTTTTTTAGCAATTTTCATCATTATACTCGTTTCTGACTAATTTGCATACGTGGAATCCGATTTTCGGGTCCATTCTAAGATCCAAGATGGCGGCAACTTTTTTTAGCAATTTTCATCATTATAGTCGTTTCCGAGTAATTCGCATCCGTGGAATCCGATTTTCGGGTCCATTCTAAGATCCAAGATGGCGGCAACTTTTTTTAGCAATTTTCATCATTATACTCGTTTCCGACTAATTCGCATACGCGGAATCTGATATTCGGGTCCATTCTAAGATCCAAGATGGCGGCAACTTTTTTTAGCAATCTTCATCATTATACTCGTTTCCGACTAATTCGCATCCGTGGAATCCGATTTTCGGGTCCATTCTAAGATCCAAGGTGGCGGCAACTTTTTTTTTGCAATTTTCATCATTATACTCGTTTCCGACTAATTCGCATCCGTGAAATCCGATTTTTGGGTCCATTCTAAGATCTAAGATGGCGGCAACTTTTTTTTACAATTTTCGTCATTATACTCATCATCATCGTCAGCCTGTGACAGTCCACTGCTGGACGCAGGCCTCTCCTATTAACTATGCGTATAGACGCATTAGGAGGTAAATGCCCATAATCGCCACGCCGGGCAAGCGGATTGGCGATCGCATGTGTCCACTATGATGACGCTGCTGCCCATCATCAATCTATTATCAAATAATGGTCAGTGACACTTCAATCCCTTAGTCGACTCTTACGACACCCGCAGGAGGAGTTGGGGTGATGACAAATGTATTCTTACTTCCGTCACCACACGTCATCCGTGGAATCCGATTTTTGGATCCATACTAAGATCCGAGATGACGGTACAATGTTTTTCTTTTTTTTGTAATTATTGACATTGTAGTCGTTCTTAAATACACGAATTTAGCGTCAATTTAAGATCCTAGATGGACCTACCTAGTGAAAATAGAATATTTGGATTCCACGTGCGTGAATTAGTCAAAAACTAGTATGACAAAAATTGCTGACAATTGTGTCGCCATCTTGAATATTCAAATGAACCCTAAATACTCGTTTTCGACTAATACACATACTATGTGTATTAGTCGAAAACGAGTACAATGACAAAAATGACAAAAAAAAAGAAAAAAATTGTGCCGCCATCTTGGATTTTAAAATGGACCCTACAATCGGATTCCGACTGTACATATCTGTATGCAAATCCGTAGAAACCTTTGAAGCTGTATTTAATTATATATGTATGACGGCGGCGTCATCATGTAGAATCTAAAATGTGAAAAATATCCAATAGTAATCAATGTACAAAAACAACAGCTGCACCTGACCTGACCGATCAGGCGATCACGCCAGTATGACGTCACGCCACCTGCACCCGCCCGGACCCTCTAAGTCCTATAAGTAACCTGACTGATGGTCGGTGGGGGCATTCTTGTCATCGAAATGGTCAGTTGCAGACGTTGTCTCATACGCTTTGTTATTTTAAGATTGATGTTTTAATATCGCGAATTGGTGAAGAATAAACCACTGCTCAAATACGAAGTTGGTAATTGTCTCATTCATTGGACCCTAACTCCCCCCCTAAACTATTAAACCCTACTCTTATTATAATAACAGAGGAGACGCCAATATCAGAAGTGCCGAACCCAAATTCGCCATCAAATCAAGTCTACATTCGCTTAAATGTTGGCCTATTCGGTTGGATTGGACGCAGTAGAAAGCTGTAGCTACGAGTAGTATTTTCGCCCATTCTCTGTCAAAGATGATTCCATCGGATCCGAACATACCAGAATCGATCAAGAGAATTTTCTCCGCGGTTTCACACCTAACACTAAGGAATGTGGAAGCCACCTATAAAGAGTGATCCCAGGAGTTTCATCAATAAAACTACGTACATCGATACAGTAGTTTCGAGAGAAATGCAAATTATGCGAAGAAATTGGTCACCGTGGTGAAGATTATGACGGCCGTTTGAACAAAAACAAACCAACCTAAATCTACTGTTCCCTGCTACGTGTGCAACTACATCAACCACGACGCTACTTTCTGTCCTATGCGGTACAAGAAACGAAAGGAATATGGAACTTCAGCTACGGGCAACAATACCTACCGCGAATACCAGCAAACAAGTAATAATTTTAACTGCTTTGCATGGCTCTTTGAGCCTGGTGTAGAATATAATTGTGACTAAGCAGTCATATGAATTGCAATAATGGTGAGTCATTTCTTGAACAAGCAGTTTTGAGAAGTATCTTAATAATCCCGTTATTAACAATCTGCACGTACAATATAGTACATGATTTATCATTCGATTTTACCGATCACGATGCATCACATCATAATGAGAACATAAGCAGGAATTTGTGTCCCAATTTCCGGTACCTATAACTTTTCTGAGACATTGATGCGTAATTATTGTTAAATAAACAATAATTTGTTTGATAGTTGGTCAATTGACAAAAACTTAACGAGATAAGAAACAAATCGTCAACGTCGTGAAAAAAAAAAAATTCAGCAACTTTATCGATAAACACCCAAACACATGAATAAGTACAATCGGAGAAATTAAATCAATTTGATTGGTTACTTATCTCTTGGTTATTTCTAACTAAATCTAAACCCATGTAGCTAGTAATAAAAAAAAAACGCTTAAATGGCAATGCGTACGTGCGATTATAATATCAGACCCAATAGGTGCCCTTTGCCTTTGAATAGTTACCAAATTGATAAATGGCATGGATTAGTGGCCAAATTGATAAATGATCCGGATTTTTTTTAGGAACATATAGCTTCTGGTTTAAAGTTCACAAAGACTGAACTAATTAAAACAAAAAAAAGATACTAAAAAAAAACACAAGCCAATACCAATTAAATATCTTTTGGCTTAATAAAAAAAAGAAAGCCCTTTAACACTGCCCTAAGACTTGACGCTAAAATACTTGCTCACACATATGACGCGTTGACGGCGTCAGAGTTCAGTGCCCGTCGACATCAATAAATTACTATCTAAAGTAGGATTTTTATTTAAATTCTAAAATGACAACAAAGTAGTCTAAATTTAAAGTCTTCTGAAGAAGTATTTAAGACTAAATGTCCAAAAAATTAAGCAAAATAAAAAATGTATGCACCGGGTACCTACCTATAAAAATTACAAACGCTGAAATCTGTTGTCACATGTCACTCGTATCAGTTTGAAACTTTAGCAGTTGTAAGTGGTAGTCGTAAAACACTTTTGTCATTAAGTTATGGTCGAAAATTACAAGATTTACTGATTACAATATAATATAGTGATTTAACTTCCTTAGAAGGGCGGTATCAATAGCTTAACTGCAAAAAAACAACTTTAATAAATCATAAAAGCGATTTTTAAATTTCAAAAATATAAAAAAATACCATTTCAGTTAAAGTTCCTAAAGTTGGGTGATATTTTTCTTTTTCAAAGCCTCGTTTGGAGTGCTACATATCACATAGCATCTCAAAATTGTACGTAAAACATGATAGAAAAATGTCTCATTATTGTTGGCAATCTTGATCAACGGCACTTATTCGTTGACATCCTTTACCTAGAAACGTTGACAACAGGCAAAATTAAAAACTAACAGCCTTTATTGA
Organism: Thaumatotibia leucotreta; assembly: GCA_025490895.1. NCBI lineage: Eukaryota > Metazoa > Arthropoda > Insecta > Lepidoptera > Tortricidae > Thaumatotibia > Thaumatotibia leucotreta. The sequence continues at coordinate 16,082 of JALPQI010017174.1, forward strand.
GGACACTTTGATTTTTGAAATGAGGTGTGCCTATAACTTGGCACAGGTCGGCATCAAAGTATATTTAATTTGATTAACTAATTAACTTTGAATATAATAAAAAGCGTCTGCCAATTTCTTGGATTTCCATGTTTTCAGCACATGATAATAGACAAATAGTAATAATAATTTAACACGATAACAATGTGATTAAGTTACGGCGTCAGAATTTCACTGCTAATGAGCGTTGAAGTGTTGTCATTTTCGTTGCACAAATGTAAATGAGAATTGCAATTAATTAATTGTGAAAATTATAGAGTTTGAGACATGCTGTCTATTGGTGAATAATTTTACACGACCTCTAGATCAGGATAAGCTCATGACCTTTTTCAATTTATTATTTACGCTGGTATTACTGTGCAATAGTGTTGATTCTTAGTGTTAATTTTTGTGACATAGTGTAGTTATATTCTACAAAAAAATTCGCCGTTCACTCTGTATTAAAAAAAAAAAAAAACTTGTACAACATTCATATTGAAGTTATTAGTTCCCAGTTAAAATAGCAATTTTCTTGCTCTCCCATAGTAAACTTATCACTGATTGGCAACCGTGATGTCACAATTTGAAACAAATTTGGGTGGCAGCCTTTAAGGGCCTTGTAGGAATGTTAAAACTTTAGTCCTGTAATTCGACTTTAGTGTTACTTTGATGACATAGATAGTTGATATTCACAGAAAACTGCATCAGTTAATACAAAAAAATTGACACAACGACTTTTGTTCTAACTTCCCTAAAAAAAAAAAAAAAGCGAAGTTCTATATTCTAGAATCTATCGCTTGACGGCGAGCTTGCAATCGTGACTAAATATCGTTTTAAAGGAAATATACCAACACATCAGCAAAAAAAAAGTAAAAAAAAAAAACACAAGAACTGGCGACCAACGTTGTGCCCCTGAAATCAATATTATCTTAAAATTACGCTGACGTGGTCAGAAATATCACATACCATATATCATCAAAGAATGTTATGCAGTGAAATCGATCGAAGTAAGTCAGCAAAATTGCTGCTTATCTTACCTCACTCTTTGATCTGGTCAGTTAGTAATCTAGTGCATAGTAAAATACCTGGGTTAAAAAAAAAACTTTAAAAAAATGAAAGTCCTTTATTGGTTTCAAAACATCCCAAAAGTAAAGAAAAAAAATCTTAGGTACTTACACTCTAAATATCAGAGAGTCGTTCAGATGTTCAGCAAATACAACGTACATGCTCCATACGAAAAAAACATTTTCTTGACTTTCTGGGAATATTGAGCGTAAAGTGAGCGCGAGAAAATTTGAAGAATCGCGGGTTGGCAAAAAAAATATTCCAAATGCAATTCGAATAAATCAAAATTTGTGTTTAATCTCTGGCCTGTTTGTGGAACATTTGGAAGAAAAATATTTTGGTTGTTTATTTCATATGTTTGCAATGGTAATGAAATAAAATTGAAATTGAATTTTGTGTCTACAAGAAATGTGTTAAAAGTGCAGCCGCTACAACATAGCTAAGACAGGTGGCAGGAATTATGAAAATAGAACGATAAAATATTTCATTTGGTCAACTCAAAACAAATTTCTGAGCAATGACAAAAGCGTGAAAAGTGGTTATTGTTCGATGTAAATTGCCGGTTTAAAATTGAGGTCATATTTGAATTTGGTTTACTTTGCTATGTTAAAAAAAAATCTAGATAGTCTATAAAAAAAGCATTGACTTATGTCTTATTACAATAAACATGTATAAGGAGAATAAATGGTCACGCTGAGGGCGAAATGCGGATTTAAAAAATAATGAAAAAAAAAAAAGAAACATAAAAGTAAATATAAAAAAAAAACAACAAAAAAAATAGTAAAAACAAAAAGTTACGTAAGCGGTCTAGAATCAACATAGAATCAACATTGTACTTGTACTAGATATAAAAAAAAAAGAGTTAGTAAAAAAAATTGAAAATTATAGTCAACTAGTCATGATGACGTGACGGCGGTGTGTCACATTGACAATAGTTTAATTCGTTTTGTCACTATAACCATTTGCCAAATGTTATTGATAATGACAGCATATTGTTGAGAGATAGTAGCTTTCCAAAAGAAAAAAAAAATAGAATAAAACTAAAAAAGGGAGTACAAAAATATGATTGAAGGGCTATGCCGGACCAATCAGTTTTAAGCACGCTAAAGGGACAAAGTATTAGTGTCCGGTCTAGCCAATAAAGATGAATATATGTTGATTGAAAGATGTCGGGTCGGACCAATCATTTCGCTAAAGGGACAAAAACAATAATGTCCGGTCTAGCCAAGGAAAAGGTACGTTTTGATTGAAGGACACCGGACATAACTCCGCTAAAGGGGCAAAAAGAACAATGCCCGGACTAGCAGGTAAAGAAGAAGTGACTCCTCCAGTGTCATGCAGAAGGATCTAAGAGGCTAGTCCTGACGTTCGGGCCAGGCTAACCTGATTTATCATTTGTGGTATCAAGCCAAGATAATTTATCAGTCAGGATGATCGAACAGTTAAAGTCATTCTTTCGATTCTGATATGCTTTGTTGTAAAGCTGCACGCACGAGGACGTGCGTATGTCAGTATGGCCGTGACGGCGGCGTCATCATGTAGAATCTAAAATGTGAAAAATATCCAATAGTAATCAATGTACAAAAACAACAGCTGCACCTGACCTGACCGATTAGGCGATCACGCCAGTATGACGTCACGCCACCTGCACCCGCCCGGACCCTCTAAGTCCTATAAGTAACCTGACTGATGGTCGGTGGGGGCATTCTTGTCATCGAAATGGTCAGTTGCAGACGTTGTCTCATACGCTTTGTTATTTTAAGATTGATGTTTTAATATCGCGAATTGGTGAAGAATAAACCACTGCTCAAATACGAAGTTGGTAATTGTCTCATTCATTGGACCCTAAACCCTACTCTTATTATAATAACAGAGGAGACGCCAATATGTATTTGAGAAAATAATATGGATATTAAACATTTATTCGACAAAATATACAAGATTAAAACTATAATTTTATAAAACTAAATTATAAATAAAAATATACAACTAAACTAAACTAAATCTAAATCTAAAAACCGCCCCCGCGGCATGGTACCAATGATGCTGGCAGCATTACCCCGCTGAAATTTCTTTAAAGAGATAATATTATATCATTTCTTTAAAGAGATAAAAATAATTTTAAAAATTCGCACGTCCTAACATTAAAGTAATTAAAAAGTAATCTAGAAGTATGGTCAACGATTCCAGTAATTTTGAATCGACATGTTGATTCCAAAGTATTAGTAATGCTAATATACTATAGATTATTACTGACTCCTTCATACGTCATTGTAATATTCCGTTTCACGACATTACATTACAAGTAATATGCTACCCATAAGTACATTACAAAGTAAAATGAAGTAATATTGTAATCGGGAATTGATTACGAAATGCCCAACTCTGCTTTAGCTAAATATCATCGCTCTTATTTTACATAGGAATAGAGTCGATCGCAAAAATCAAAGCACGTGAGTGGTTATGTAGATACTTTGTGATAGAGTTATTAAGAAGACATCTTATACAATAAAATATTAACATCATAAGATTTCTTCAGTCTTCTACTGTATGGAACAGGGTTATGTTTTCAAAATGACGGGCGTTTGTCCGATCCTTGGCGCCGATATAATAAACATTAAAGCAGGCAATGTAGGTATTATCATCGATGTTTATTACACCAACATGGCTTCACCAAGGTTTGAACCGAGACTACGGAGTTCGTAAAAAAAAACCTACTACCTGATAATATGTAAAAGAAACTCAACAGTGAAACTAATCTAAGATGTTTTACATCTTCAACAAACTACATTTAAGGCGGCCGCTTAGGCTGAAACTGCTGAATTGACTTGTCTTCTAATAAATATAAGGGCCTCGGTAAAGAGTACGATTTTGTACCGTTTGGTGTAAAAAAAATTAGGTTCGCGCACGCAAATTGTTTGCTGAAATTGCGAAATGTCGGGTTGACTTAACTAAAGACCGAAGAGCTGGTGTTTTCTTCGCACAACGCATCAGTATTGCGATACAGCGAGCAAATGTCGCCAGCATCCTCGGTACAATGCCACAAAGGCCAATCTTAGATATAGGTTGGGTTAGTTGGGTTAGTTAGATTTAATTTATGTATATAAGTCGTACCTATAATTTTACATACGTACTATAAATTTCACACTCGCTTGATTATGTATATTACGCGTAAATAAGTACGAGGTAAAAAGGTCTGCTACTCTAGAAAATATTACGATTCTTAGTAAACAACTGGTACCGATAGATTTGACCATGTGTCGCTGTATTTTATCCGAGTTATTCTATTTCCATTACATTCTGCATCCGCTATCCATGGAATTCGATACGAGATGCACATTTTTGTGTCGTCCGGCTCGGCATTGTAATATGAGCGAGTCGGATTGAAAGACAGGTCCCAATTTTCATAGCAATATTGCATCTAGTTCAATTCATTGATAGAGAGAGCAGCCTGGTAAACTTTAACTCTAATTGATATAGATTTACACATTACATCTTAAAACTACTCTTAAAAGTATCTCCACACAAGAATGTGTTAATATCACAAAATAAAAACCGGCCAAGTGCGAGTCGGACTCGCGCGCGAAGGGTACCGTACCATTATCAATTCATTATTAAAAAAATACAGTTAAATCAACCTACCTCAAAAACTATAGGAGATAATTTAATCAAACCAAAAATCGTTGATAGAGTTTATCAATGTCAATACATTTTTTTTTTTGAATTTTATATAGCGTAGTTTAAAAAATAGAGGGGGGTGGACACATTTTCAGACTTTGAGAGCTGATATTTCGAAAACCGATCGCTTAAATAAAAATGTGATATATGAACCTTCATATCATTTTCAAAGACCTTTCTATTGATACCCCACACGTTTCTATACATCTAAAAAAAAAACCTATCCCTTAGTTACATGTATGGAGGGCACCAACCTCAATTATTTTTTTTTAATATAGTATCATAATTCAGTAGCGGTTTATACAACACATATCCTCACCAAATTTCATTACTGTAGCATTTATAGTTTGCGAGTAAATCGACTGTGACAGACGGACAGACGGACAGACGGACATGACGAATCTATAAGGGTTCAGTTTTTGCCATTATGGCTACGGAACCCTAACAAAACGGTTGTATTATTATAGGATATGTCTATAACGTTCCTAAAACAAAATCGTATGAAAAAATCTTGTTCATATACCTCAACTCGTTGGCAGGTTTAAGCTCATCGTACAAAAATAATTATACACATCTAATCAAGAAGTGTATATTCTTTGTGATCTTTAGAATATAACCAAAATAGTGATGAAACCGTTTAATTAGTAGAAAGTAAATCATTTTTATGCGAATTTATTTTTATGTCGTGTAGAGGTTGGGAGTTGGGAGTTGGGAGTAATATAATTATTCCTGTATTTTGTCAAATTAAGAAATTTACACTTTAAATATAACCTTTGAAATATCTTTATAATACCGTTATGAATAAAATATATTCTCCGGTAATATTTAAACTACTTGTCACATTTTCGAAGTTCCGAGCTGGGAGTTAAAAATACTTTTCAGAAGCTTCAAAGTTTGATTGAGATTTTCGTCCCTACCTGGAATTTAAACCCTCTGGTATTAGGAAACTTTAAGCATCTACTTTATAATAAGAAAGGATAACGAACGACGCAATACTTAAACGTATAATCTCGAATTAGAAGCGCAGTTTAATTCATTATTGTATTAGAGAATTGATGTTGTATTAAGTACTTTGAATACTTGAGAGTGTTACTTATAAATGAAATAAAATAAATTGAGTAGGTACCTAATTGCCAATTGAAAATATTTAAAAGAACAACTTATAGCCCCCACCCCATGTAACGCTTGTACTACGATATAGGTATCAAAGTATAGTTTTAGCATCAATACATTTGATCAGAATAAATGGTCATTTATTTATTGTAGATTTGTGATGGGCAGCTTCGTCATTGTATTTAGTGGATCTCATTACCTTCTATTGCATCCACACCGGAGGCCTATGTCAGTGGCTGAAACAGGCTGTAGATTATATTTTTTAAACAGGTACCTACATTGTTTCCTATAATAAAATACCTACGTATAGGTTTTTGAATTAAGTTTCTCTCTCTCTCTCTCTTCAATCGTTTCCTCACTGCTGAGGATTGTGACTCCTTCTGATTCCGTCAACCAGTTGTCTCCATCGGTTACGCTCCGTTGCCTGGTGAAGTGCAGCACTGACTGATAAGTCCAGTTCCTTAGAAATCTGGTCGGACCACCTCTTAGGACTTCTGCCTCTAGGTCTCCTGTCTTCGATTTGAACTAAGTTTCAATGACAGTTTAATACATGTATGAATTGTACGTCAAATGATTTTATTGTTAAATTGAGGTGCATTAAGCGATTCAAGTTTCGTTTGAAACAGTTTGATCTTTCAAGAATATTATTATATTAGATATTTAATTTTCTTATAAAAGTTTAAATCACTTCGGGAACGGAAGTTGTGAAGTCCAATTTTGTACTTAATTTATGTAAAAAGTTTACCAGCTTGGCATTTGTTACTACGGAAAGATCTCTGAGGAAAAATGTTTAAGAGACTAAACCGGTTAAATATGAAGATATGGATCCGCATGTACATAAGATTTCGAATATCAGGATGCTGTACGAACTTTAGTAACATTACCCGCATTCACACAGTCGATAAATGAAATTTAAGTTTCTCGAAGGTTAACTGGAAGAAATACCATATATTGAATGGAATTTTTGGAGGCCGTGTGGTGACGGCAGTAAGAATAAATTAGTCACCACGCCAACTCCTCCTGCGGGTGTCGTAAGATTAGACTAAGGGATTTAAGTGTCACTGATGACGGGCAGCAGCGTCATCATAGTGTACACATTACTGCGATTGCCAATCCGCTTGCCCAATGTGGCGATTAGGGGCATTTACCTCCTAATGCGTCTATACACATAGCTAATAGGAGAGGCCTACGTCCAGCAGTGGACTGAGATAGGCTGATGATGATGATGATGAATGGAATTTTGCGGCCATTGGCTACACTGCAAATATTATTATGTTTCATTTTTTATCCTATCAAATCTAATTGATCATAAGGAGGATGGATACCTAAATACATTTCATTATTCGCCAAACGCTTGGCAGCGTAAACTAAGTCCATTGACTTATACCAAAATCCCATACCATTAGATTTACACCAAAATATACAGATACCTACATATGTAACAAATTTTTGGTGTGAGAAGAATCTGAGTAGCCTCTACGTTTTATTTCTGGCACATTCTGTTATGTAAAGTAGGTATGTATCCGAAATCGTATCATATTCATGTTACACATTCCTTGACTTGCCTATTCATAAAAAAAAATCATATCATGCGTGGGAAAAACAACCATATCATAATACTTGTAATAATGAAATATGAAAATAAACAGTACCTACGCAGCTACGTTCATAATTGAACACAATTTCTTTAAAATCGATTATTTGCGTATATATCATATATCTACTTATATATATACATATCTATATAAATACATATCTTTTATTTTTCCAATAGGTGGTTTGAAAAGCAGATGTCTCATACTGTATCAAATTTATTTTCGTCGTGGTTAATTATGTTTTACTTTGTAACTGGTTACGAGTATAAGAAAGAAAACACACTTTCTTATAAGTACCGGGTTACATAACACAGTCTCATACGCGACTGAAAGGGAATTTTGAATCGACAACATTGATTTGCCATAAACGATAATTCCGATTGCTATTCAAAAATGCAATCCGTATTAGGTCATATTACAATTTATTCCAAGCCCCTAAATTCATAACTTTTGCATTTTTTCTGCAGCAAATCGGCAAAAATATCTCGGAATTGTATTAAAGCTATTAATAATATTTGCTTCCAATGGCTGCTAACGTAATATTTCTTTGAAAAGCTTCTCGAACATTCTGTTTATTTACGACCTGCAATCATGACGGCTTTTCACGAGATTACTTACCTTTTTGTTTAGTAGAAATATTTACACCATTAAGTCGAGGAAGTAATGTCTCCTGAGGCGCGCTTAAATGAATCACAGAGTCACCGAAGCATGCTTATTGTTGTGGATTTAGCCAAGAAGGTTTAAAATTATGTAAAGTATGAAAGAAAAGGTAAGTAACTACAAGGAAATCATTAATACAATGAATAATTGAATACAGGGTGTTCCACCAGCCACTGAAAACCTTGAACGGGGTGATTTAGTAGGCTATACTGAAAAACTTTTAATATGGGGTCATCACGAAATCTAAAAAAATATATCTTTTTCATACATTTTGACCGATTGATCACGACATTTTATATGAAAAAGGCAATTTTTTTTAAAGATTCCTGGGTTAGCTCCATAGTAAAAGTTATTCAGTTTAACCTACCAAATCACCTCGTTCAAGGTTTTCAGTGGCTCGTGGAACACCCTGTATAACAAATATAAAATTACTAGACCCGGTATCGTGATGCACTGAAGCTAATAGCTTTTTTGTAGAGGTTGACTGTTTTTTTTATAGATTGTCTTGATATTGATTTATGTATCATGCAATGATTGATTTTTGAAACAGTGAAGCAAAACATGATCTTGCATAACATGAACACCGATATGGAAACGACGACATTTACGAAAAATAAATGTCAGTACGATGAGAAAAAAAACATTTGAAATAGTTTTTAACTTCGATTCGATTATGTATTTTTATTACAATTATTCAATGATGGGGTACCGTAGCCTCTATTTGCTAGCCTAGCTAGGCCATATATTATATGGCCACTTTGGTTTTGATCACTATTTACTGGATTCAAATTATATCATGGGTTTTAGAGACATGATTGTCTGGAAATTATGAGTGTGAAAAATGTGTATTGCGTGGAACTGAAGATTGTGATGAAAAACGCACGCGAAAAATTTCTGTTATGTGGTAATAATATTGTACAAAATCACGAACTAATGGAAAAGATGACTGTGAAGAAAAACAACGTGATAAATTTCAGCTGTATGGCATTAATTTTGCTTAGCAATGCGACTAGAAAGAAACAATGACATAAATGTCAAATAATCGTAAATCAAATAAATTATTATATACGTATGTATATATAAACGTTAAATGATTGACAATGGTTTCTTAGAAATTAATTATTCGAAATAGTTCCAAAATAGGTACCTGTATATTTAAGGTATTTTAAAATTACGATTAATCCAAAATTTTATCTTACTAGACCATGAAATCGAAATTCAAGCCAGTCTCTCATTTGTATCAGCCGATGTAAAAGATAATACAAATCAAAAATGTTCTATGGTATGCAACCCTAGTAATTCGCTTAAGTATGAATTAATGATGGTTATTAATACTAAGGTGATATAATACTGCTGCCATAGCTTGTTTACTTTGCTCATAAAACCATCAACAAAAGTAACATGATAGGGATAATGAAACCTTTGTTACGCCGTTAACAATAACAAGGTATAATAAAAGCAAAAACAATACTTCCGACTTCCTTCCATGACGGTGACACAGCTGCCCATAAACAAAATATGGGTTATATACTTACCTACTCAAACTTAACTTTTTAGAGTTCCGTAGCCAAAATGGCAAAAACGGAACTTATAGTTTCGCCATGTCCGTAACATAGCTCAGTGGCCGTTGATACTATAAATCTGCAATTTGGTACAGGTATACATACATATTAATCATGCCAACAAAGTGGTATAATAATAACTAGTTTTTTTTTCGGGTACTGGTGAAGGGGGATGATTTTTTTATTTGCTGTAACTATACTGTACTATAAGAATAGTGTGGGATATCATTGAATAGGCATCTTTAAAATAATAAGGGTCTTAAAAGAAAGTTTTTTTTAAGTCAATATTTTTGGAGATAATCGCTCCAGAAGAAAAAAAAAGTGTCCCCCCCAACTAATTGATCCGTATGTCCAAAAAATATGAAAAAAAAAATCATGAATAGTGGGCTTATAGAATACTTTAAAATAAAACTATTTTAAACATAATCCCTACACTAAGCATGGCCCGACAATTGCTCTTGGCTGGTTTTTTTTTCTTGTTTCAATAAGCTTAGCATAGTTCTATGTAGAATTTTTTCGAACAAAACTAAACTAACTAATCTTTAGGGTTATAAATAGAATACATCGGCGAAAATCGTGTACAATCATGCAGTAGGTGGCTATTGCGTAAGTATTTAAGTATTTATGCGCTATGAGTACTAGTCAAACATCATCATCATTAGCCTATAATAGTCCACTGCTGGACGTGGGCCTCATTAGGAGGTAAATGCCCATAATCGCCACGCTGGACAAGCGGGTTGGCGATCGCAGTAAAAAATAAATAAAACAGGAGGAGTTGGGGTGGTGACAAATGTATTCTTACTGCCGTCACCACACGGCAGTCATTCGTGTGCAATATAAACACATATACACTGATGGTGAAGCGGGTCGCAATAGTGTGTAAATAATTATTTATTAAAAGAATCGAACCGAAAACCAACCGCTCCACAGTTAACGATACATTCAATGGTTAAGTACGGGTTTTTCCAGGAATTATCGACCATCGAAAATGTACTAACTATATTCTATGAAATATGGAAAATGAATAGGCAATCCTTAAGATAGAAAACCAAAGCTAGAAATAAGAAAAATGTAATGAAATCATCGCCCCATGTCAATTCGTGTGAAGAATTCGCAACAAATTGATACCGATAACGTACTCAAAAAAAGGCCCTAAATTCACTATAATGAAGTATAATTCGACTTAGCTTATATGAGGATTTAGGGGCGAAAGTGTTTGCAGGCCCTATATTCAGGAATGATTAATGTGTGAGTGATTAATCAATTGCCCCATGCAACTGATTGAGGTCAAGATGCTTGTTCTAGTGTTGGGATTAATTTCGCGTGACTACATACTTACAACGTCGATATGTACAGCGTTTTATGTCCCATAGAAATACTTTCATTGTGGGCTATTATAGTAGTTTTTAAAGTACCGATGATATATCATTTCAACATATATGTATTATTTTTACATACTATTGAGAGAGATATGATGAAGAGTTGAGATGTCTTTTCTTTTGATAACCCCTCACATAACATCATTTTCTTATTTCTAATACATAAATAAAGAACCAAAAACGATGTTCTAACACTACACAATAAAAATACACTGCAACAATCATTTGCTAAAGATGTCGTAACTAAAGCTTGTCCACGAAATAAAGTAGTCACTGCCAATTTATTTATTTTTTTAATGAAATCATACTTTTGCATGGATGTTCTTAAAATTACCGGCTTTCTGCCTTTCTTCACGGAGGCTGTTGTCGATATTTATATCAAATGGTCCCTATTTATGGACTTTTATTTAAACGTCTGCTCTGTAGTGGTGTAGTGTTTCTTCTCATTT
>JALPQI010017175.1:0-19036 GCA_025490895.1 Thaumatotibia leucotreta
CTTATACTAGGCAGTAGGGGGCTATAGGAATTAGAGCAATGTCAAATTACTTTATTCACAAGAGTGTAAAAAGCGTTTTTACCCGCTCGTATTAAACGATAAACGAGCGCTTTACGAGCTAGTGAGGGGAAAAAATAAAAGACTGGCCAGCAACTTTCGTCAGTAAAACGCGACAATTTCAGAATAAATTAGTATGCGTCAGGATGACCACTTGTGTAAAATCACGCATTTTTTTCTAATAAATATAATTTAGCCGTATCTATACATGTGTAGGTAGTGGAAATCTGCAACCGCATTTACTAGAAATTAAGATACCTGTAACACTAATATCACAGAGAAAACAAACTATCTATATATAAATTTACTTAACTCTTTACATGTTTTACTTTTTTTTAACCTATGGTCTGAACCTACGCGTTTTTATTTTCATAATTTAATTAATTTAACCTGTCAGCGCGACTGTTACTTACAATACCTAATTTATTGTAAAACTACCATCACCATATTCGCTAAATGCCAGTGGAACTTGGAACAAAAAAAGAATATTTTCCAAGCTGCCAGTATAACAGCGGTGCCGGCTACCTGCGTCGTTTCCGAGTAAATATTGAAAGCAGTAATGAGCCCGCACCTGTTCGCGACCGGTGATTTGATTACAATTTATAGCTGCGAGAGATATACGTGTGTATTCCGATTAGGTATTCAACAGTGTTTGCTTTACGATTTACTGCCAGGTATATTTATTTAGAAACGTAAAATGTGCCAATTTGATTATAATCCGTGTTTTCAGTATAGGGCATTTTCAAATTAGGGAGTTTGTACCTGTTTAGCAAAGTGTCCTGCACCAAGTTTTTTCACGTTCCTAAGGAGAAATAAAAATGAATAAGGGTTATTAAAAACGTATTGCATAAAACATAGGTAAACAGATTAGAATTAGCAGACGTCTCATCATATTTAATAAATCATATATTAATTTAAACTGCGTTATCTACTCAAGTAAATGTTAGTTCTAAGTAGGTATACAGACATTAAATATGCTGCTATCGATTCTACGACATTTGTGTTCCATACATTGCCACCTACATTATCTCAAGGTTTATATGGAACATCAGATTTTTTTCTCGAACCGGATGTCAGTCATAGTATCATCAATACCAACATCAGTTTGTTTAATTATAAAAACAAACTGATGTTTTCTAATCATGAATTGATTACAGCGCCCTCTACAGCAAACTCAACGCAACGGAGAGTTGTCGAATTTGCGGACGATTGTGGTAGACACACGTCTTTGAGCGGCTTAAGGTTTTAGTACCTTCGAAACATTGATGTCACTAGTGATTAGTTTCACAATACCATTGACTAAATTCGCTGTGATTCACGGAAGGTCGTCTGGTGTAATTGGAACGTTGGACCGGCAATCCAGAGGAAGCGGGTTCGAATCCCGTAGCAACCAGAGTCTTTCGCAGTTGATTTTTTCTATGGTTAGCACATCTGGATGCTTAGACAAGTTGCCAATCGGTAACGCTTAGTTAGTATCGTAGTTTTCCCTCTCTGTCACTTTTTCATATTAGTGCGACAAAGACAGTTAGCTGCCTTTCATTTACGATTGACGATTAAGCGTTAGCGATTGGCAACTTGGCTAAGCACCCTGTTACGACATTGTAGTCATAGTAAAAGTTCATCAATATCACCTCAGAATCAACCCCCTAAAGCTTGATCGGTGTATAAAAAACACCCTGAATTTATTGTCGACTAGTTCACATAAGTATAAAACGGACTATAGTACTGTTGTAATTCAAAGAGTCTATACGTCTGTCTTATAGTCCCTGGCTACAAGTACCTGCGCTGCGCGGCACGCCCCGCAAATTGCTTTACTGAACGGAGGCAAAGGCGTTAGATGTTCCGGCTGGGGACCCGCAGGCAGATAAAAAGACTGTAAAATTGTGGTTGAGTGTATACATTTGTGGGACTCTCACATAGGAACCATAAAAACAGGCATGAAAGAGCGAGTTAGATGGAAGCACCAGGAAGAGTGGACCAATGTGACGGGGTCAGGCATTCAAAGCTCTTTATGCACGCAGTAGACTCGGGCTGGAGCAAAAACCTTTGGAAATATAGCAAAAGACAACTCAAACTCATAACGGGGGTGTTAACGGGGCACTTTGGGGTCGAAACTCTTTTGGCCAAAATGGGTCTTTCTGACAGCATAGACTGTAGAATGTGTGGCGAAGAAGAGGAGACAATGAAACACTTGATGTGCGAATGTCATGCCCTCGCCAAACAAAGGATGCAAGACTTCGGAACCGGCTATCTGGAACCGAAGGAGGTCAAAACGCTACCGCTAGGGTCCATCCTCAAACATATTGAGTTGATAGAACAATCCCTGGGGTAGGCGAAATATGGGGCAGTTACACAAAAGATCCCAATGGGTCGAAGTGTAGGTATCCGTAAGGGCCCCACCAATAAGATAAGATACATTGGTCATTTAATTTACAAACATAATACTATTTACAAGCATTGGAAAAAAATACACAAGTCTGTGGAAGAGTGCCCATAACACTGGCTACATTTCCTCGCTGGATGGCAATGCCTAACCTCTGGCCAAGAAATGAGCCAGCCCTATGGTCCCGTTGCCTCAGACAGCCTTTTCCCTAACTCCTTAAAAAGTTTGAGGGCGTCAGGAGCAAACGGTCTTAGAGTCTCCACCGCAAAAGCCGCAAAGTCATGGCCGCCACAAAGGCCGGCGTACTTCCGATGTTTTACGACCTCTGCATTACACATATTACATACATTTAAAATGTCGTTAGTTGACTTACAAACAAATACAATATAACCCTCCAGACTAGCAATATACAGGGCGACCTTAACCATTGAACAAGCCATGACGGAGCATTCCATGGGCTGTCCTGTACAAAAGCGTGTCTATTCCAATAATTTGGGGTTTCTTCCGACTTATTATTTAGTATATATTTTTTGAGCAATTTTTGACTCCTCTGGTCACGAAAGAGAACTTCGATAAACCCACAATTTTGAGAAAAACCGTGTTTGTACAGGAAATCGGTGGACTTTTTCGTGAAATGCATCTGAAGCTCCAGGTAGGTCTGACCGAAGGTCTGATCAGAGCTAGCCTATATCAAGCCAACTCTGCAGCATCCATATCTTCGGAGATCGGCTCGATGAGGTATTCAGCAGATATCTACAACATATTTAAAACTCTTACTTATCGAGCCAGTCCAGCTGGCTTAGCCAAGATGTCATTCTGCAATCGTATACGATAAGCGATAAGTAATAAATGTATGAGAATGACAGATTCCAACGAAAAGTAATTTCCATACATTTATTACTTATCGTATACGATTGCAGAATGGCATCTTGGCTAAGCCAACTGGTAGTTAGCGGCGTCGACATCAAACATGGCGCCTGTCCTCGAGTCTTGCGAGCGACGGATCAGGCTGGTCTGACCGTAGCTCTGATCAGAGCTAGCCTATTCCAAGCCGTCTCTGCAGCATCCAGTTCTTCGTGGAGCAGTTGAGGTATTTGGCAGATATCTACAACATAAAAGTCTTACTTAGCGAGCCAGTCCTGGTAGTTCGCGCCTGTCCTTGGGTCTTGCGAGCGACTGGTCACTTGATTTAGGCTAATCTGACCGAAAGTCTGATCAGAGGCATTTGCAAACCAGATGTAACAGTCATAATTTTGTGAATCTTGTGTGCAGATGTCTACATCATTAAAGCCTTTAGCAAACCTGTAGTTAGCGGAGATTTGCCGGGATTCAAATCCGAAACCTCCAGCTTCGTGGGCAGGGTCACTACCCTCCCCTTGGGGTTCCACTCCGATCGACTAAGGCACGCCGGAGGCAGGGGCCTTGACCGACTCTCGGGAGCACTCGGGTCCATGGGGTCGTTACTCCCCAACAGCTCGCCACAAGCTGCCCTGCGGCCATATTACTATTATTATTATTGTGAGCCTATAGTGTCCCACTGCTGGGCAAAGGCCTCCCCCCATTTTGTCCAATCTGATCTATGTCGACCTGCTTCCGGCCACTCTTTCCCGATATTGCCTTTATAATATTTTCTTCGCCGCGTGGTGACGACAGTAAGAATACATTTGTGACCACCCCAATTCTTCCCCTGGGTGTCGTAAAAGTCGACTAGGATTGAAGTGTCACTGACCACACATTTATTGAAGATTGATGATGTGCAGCATCATCATAGTAGACATATGTTGTGATTTTTGTTTATTTAAGTATTTTTTTAAGTTATTTAAATATTACAATAAAGTTTTTAATTGTTAAAACTAATATTAATACATCGATACTTGGCCGCCATTATAACCTTTTCGATAAAATATGACTGGTTGTAGAAAAAGTAAAATAAAAGGTTGAATGGCGTTGAAGTATCGGGACGTCAGTTGAGGTGGAAGATTGAAAATATAACTGCTTATACGCTATCCAGATAGTTTTATTTCAATTCAGAAGTGCGATTGAATCTACGAGTTGGACTGCTGTGAGCCATGCCGGGCAATAACAGTAAGTAATGAATGAATTATAACCATTCTTATGTTACCGAGATGTTGCGTGCGGCCATGTAGGTGTGCCGCTTATAGAGTATCCTTACAGCTTACAGCCATGTAGGTGTGCTGTAAGCGTGCGGCCATGTAGGTGTGCTGCTCATAGAGTATCCTTACAGCCATGTAGGTGTGCTGTAAGCGTGCGGCCATGTAGGTGTGCTGCTCATAGAGTATCCTTACAGCCATGTAGGTGTGCTGTAAGCGTGCGGCCATGTAGGTGTGCTGCTCATAGAGTATCCTTACAGCCATGTAGGTGTGCTGTAAGCGTGCGGCCATGTAGGTGTGCTGCTCATCGAGTATCCTTACAGCCATGTAGGTGTGCTGTAAGCGTGCGGCCATGTAGGTGTGCTGCTCATCGAGTATCCTTACAGCCATGTAGGTGTGCTGTAAGCGTGCGGCCATGTAGGTGTGCTGCTCATAGAGTATCCTTGCAGCCATGTAGGTGTGCTGTTAGGTGTGCGGCCATGTAGGTGTGCTGCTTATAGAGTACCCTTACAGCCATGTAGGTGTGCTGTTAGGTGTGCGGCCATGTAGGTGTGCTGCTTATAGAGTACCCTTACAGCCATGTAGGTGTGCTGTTAGGTGTGCGGCCACGTAGGTGTGCTGCCTATAGAGTACCCTTACAGCCATGTAGATGTGCTGTTAGGTGTGTGGCCATGTAGATGTGCTGCTTAGCCTCCTTAGCCGAAGTCAGTCAAAGTCAAAGTTAACCAAGTACAAAGTCGAAGTCAGCCAAGTTCAAAGTCCGAAGTCAAAGTCCAAAGTCAAAGTCCAAAGTCCGAAGTCAAAGTCCAAAGTCAAAGTCCGAAGCCAAAGTCCAAAGTCCAAAGTCAAAGTTCAAAGTCCAAAGTCAAAGTCCAAAGTCAAAGTCCGAAGTCAAAGTCCAAAGTCAAAGTTCAAAGTCAAAGTTCAAAGTCAAAGTCCAAAGCCAGGCAAGTTCAGAGTCAGTCAAAGTCAGGCAAAAAGAAGGTCGTGGTCGCGCTAAGGCCAAAGAACATAAAATGCGCCTGAATTTTCAGAAAAGGGGCGTGGTCAACGAAGGCACCGAAGAAGAAAGTCCTCGTCTTCATCAGAGGGAGGTAACGAGACTCCTGCAAAAAGGAGTCGACCAACTGGTTTAACTACAGAGGAATTGATGAAGCTAGTGTCGGCGCTACAAGGTGTACCAAGTAAGAACTCCTCTAACAATAACGTTGTTCCGGAATTCGACCCTAACAACAAGGCTCAGGATGTCGTACGCTGGATAAAGAAGGTGAACGAGTGCGCTGAGATTTATTCTTGGGATGAGAAGCAAGTAGTTCACTACGCGCTACAGAAGTTACGCGGGCTAGCAAAAAGTTGGTACGAGTCCTTACCATCGCTTAGTTACTCGTGGGACGATTGGCAGAGTAAATTGAAGAAAGCTTTCCCAAATGACGTTAACTATGGTAAATTACTCGATGAAATGTTAAGCCGAAAATCTCGCACAGACGAAACTCTCAGAGATTACTTTTACGAGAAATTGTCATTGTTGAGTCGGTGTGAGATTGTCGGTCGAAAGGCAGTTGATTGTATAATCTATGGGATCACGGACGGTTCGATTAGGAATGGGGCTCAAGCCCTCAAATGTGAGGAACCGGAGGACTTGTTGAACTATTTAGCGTCACAACAATCTTCACAGTCAAAAGACGCATTGCGAAGTGCAGCGAACTCGTTTAGGAGACGTGAATTTCGTGGTAATGCTACTGGTAAGAGTGCTACGAGTAGTAGGGGAGCTGACTCTACCTGTTTCAATTGCAACGAGCGCGGTCATATTTATTTAAATTGCACCAAGCCAATAATCAAGTGCAACAAGTGTCACCGCGTAGGCCATAACACTGAAGGTTGCACTAGAAGACCCTTGCAGATGCAAACATATGAAACCAACGACCCAAACAACCAGTCTGTTGACAAAAAGGTTTTGAAGGTTGTAGTATTAGATGCAGACAACTTGCTGTCTGCTGCAACTGAAGTAAAACAAAGCTGCGAGTCTGGAAAACCTGATGGTTATTCTGGCCATGTCATACCTCTTAGTGATGGTGTAGTCGGTCCCGCTAGTGACAAGTTTAATAAGTCTGTTTGTGTTAATGGTCAGATGATGAACTCATATATTGATTTCGGAAGTGATTGCAGTATGATTCGCCATTCAGACTCAGTCACATTGGGCCTATCAGAAGAAGGGCATACACCATTACCCACAATAAGAGGTTTTGGAAATTCAACAGTTATTCCGAAGTCTAAAGTTACCGTACATGTCAGAATTGATGAAATCGATACAGAGCTGGATGTTTTGGTTGTTGATGATACGTATTTGCAAGTCCCACTGTTGATAGGACAAAATTTTACAGAAATGCCATCTGTCACGGCATTGAAGGACAAGGATAGATTGTTTTTCTATCACACCCCATCTGATGCTTTTCAAGGGTATAATCGGGCTTTTGGTCTTTATGTATCTAAAGACGTTACCGTGGTTAAGGGAGGTTTAGTAGAGGTATACATGAATGAGGCTTATTCTGGTAACGTTTACTCCGATGGTGGTACCAGAATGAGCCCCAATCAAGAATATCACCTCCATCAGGGTTGTTACGAAGTAAATGAAAGTAAAGGATTAGTGTTTGTAACATCGTTGACCAAAACACCCATTAAATTCAAAGCCGGTACATTGATAGCTAGAGTGAACCCAATAACGGAAGTCAAGGCATTGTTAGTGCAGACAGAGCCGACCAAAAGGGAAGCGAAGCCAATCTTACGATCCGATATTAGAGTAGGAGAAAATATAGACGAAAGTACCATTGGAAGATTTCATGAGCTTTTGCAAAAATATAGGACTTGTTTTGCAAGCAATCTAAGCGAGCTAGGGTGTTCTAAAGACGCGGTGATGGATATAGACTTACATGATAAGACACCTGTTGTATACCGGCCTTATCGATTGTCACACCATGAGCGTCAAAAGGTAAGAGATATTGTCGATGAGTTAGTGTCTAATGATATTGCACAAGAGTCAAACTCAAATTATGCAAGCCCAATATTATTGGTTCAAAAAAAGAATGGAGAGTCTCGACTCTGTGTAGACTACAGAGCCCTCAACAATAAAACCGTCAAAGATAAATATCCCTTACCTTTGATAGACGATCAGCTGTCCAATTTAAGTGGCTATAAGTATTTTAGTGCGCTAGACCTAGCCTCCGGCTATTATCAAATACCGATGGGACAAAATAGTCGGTATTTGACAGCGTTCGTCACCCCGGATGGGCACTATGAATTCAAGCGGATGCCTTTCGGGTTGGCAAACGCGCCAGCCGTATTTCAAAAAATGATGAACGGGTTGTTGGGAACACGCAGGTTTAAAAGTGCTCTAGCCTATATGGACGATCTTCTCATTCCATCAGTATCGATAGACGAAGGCTTTGAGCGTTTGGAGGACGTACTTAAGCTTATTCAGGAAGCAGGCTTAACTCTTAAGTTGTCCAAATGCAGTTTCTTTGATACAAGTATTGAGTACTTGGGGTACGAAATTTCCGAAGATGGTATAAAGCCAAATCAGAAAAAAGTAGAGGCAGTACGAGATTTTCCCGTACCCCGCAATGTTCATGAAATTCGACAGTTTCTTGGACTAGCGAGCTATTTTCGTCGTTTTGTAAAAGGTTTCGGGGAGATTGCAAGGCCTCTAACTACCTTGCTTAAAAAGGATATACAATGGCAGTGGAGTGATAAAGAAACAAAATCTTTTGAGACGTTAAAAGAATGCTTAATTCAACGTCCTTTGCTGGCATTGTACAACCCAGAGTTAGAGACCGAGGTACACACCGACGCCAGCTCCCTAGGCTTAGGTGGAATTCTTATGCAGTGGCAGACGAATCCCAGAGTGTTGAAGCCTGTTGCGTATTTCAGCCGACAGACGTCGCCAGAAGAACGTTACTTTCACTCATATGAGCTGGAAACGTTGGCGGTAGTCTGTTCGTTGAAAAAGTTTCGTTCGTACCTTCTGGGATTGAATTTCACGGTGTATACGGATTGCAATGCCCTTAGAACCACCCTCACAAAGCGTGATTTGATCCCCAGAATTGCGCGCTGGTGGTTGACCATAAGCGAATATAGTTTTAATATCGAATATCGGCCGGGATGCCGTATGAGTCACGTGGACGCTCTGAGTCGCAATCCTGTGGCAGATAGTAGAACTATGCCACCTGCCAAGGTTTTGCACATAAACACTGACAATTGGATCTTAACTTTACAAATGGCTGATTCAAGACTCGAAAGAATCTTTAAGATATTAAAACCGGGTATAGGTGTAAAGAATCTTTATTTAACTCATAAGAACATTACATTCACTTACATGAGTATTATAATTTAAATATACGATATTTTACAATGACATCTTGGCGAGCGCAACAGTGCGCGTTTATTTATTAATAAATATAAATATAATTATGATACAAATTACAATACAATGTTAGACTACTTAACTAAAAACAGTTGCGGGTAAGCAAAAATAAAATGCTTTACGTGCGCGAAGCGACATACGCTAACATGCGTTTGCAGCGTGCTGCCATGCAATCACCCTTGCAACTCTTGCAAGCTCCGAGGCGAGTTCATACCGTCAAGTATTTATAGACAAAGAGGTATCAGATATTAAGGCCAATTTTGTTGTGAAAAACCACGCTTTACACAGGAAAGGTGATAATGGCTTGCGTCTCGTGGTTCCTAAAGATGCCAGATGGCAAATTTGCAAGGCTAACCACGACGAGGTGGGACACTTTGGATTTGCTAAAACTTTGGAACGCATTCAAAGTCGTTACTGGTTTCCGAAATTAAGACGCTTTGTAAAAAAATACGTAGCAGCGTGTATTGATTGCGCGTATAATAAAGATACTGCGGCTCGAACCAGTACGGGTTTACTACATCCAATAGAGAAGGTGGCGGAACCATTCAACACCTTACACCTAGACCATTTAGGGCCATTCGTTAGGAGCAAGGTCGGCAATAGCTACATTTTGACTATTGTGGATGGTTTTACCAAATACGTATTTGCTAGGCCGGTCAAAGACACAAAAACAAGAAGCGTAGTAAAAATATTAGACGGGTTGTTTTGTGACTTTATGATACCGCGCAGAATCATAACGGATCGTGGAACCGCCTTTACTTCCGGGCAATTTAAGGAGTTTTGTGTTGGTAAAGGGATCAAACACATACTTAACGCAGTCGCTTGTCCCAGAGCGAACGGGCAAGCTGAGAGATATAACCAAACTATTCTTGTCGCTCTTTCAACACAGAATTTCGAAAGCGACGAACGTGACTGGGACAAGCGATTGGGCCAAGTACAGTGGGGTATCAACAATACCGTCCATGCCACCACAAAAAAGAGTCCGTCACAGTTACTATTCGGGATTAAATCAAACAGCTCAATTGACAACAAGCTGGCCACAGATGAAGATGGCACATTTAGTCTCGATGGCACGACAAGTCATTCTGATAAAGAAGTAGGAAGTGAAGGGCAAGAAACCACCCCGGTATCGTTGCCTAACGCTCCTATCGACGCTGGCGGATCTACGTCCGCGTCTACTGACGCTGGAGATCGGCTCGATGAACTTAGGCAGGAGGCTTCCAGCAATATTAAGCTTAATCAAGAGCGCCAAAAAGAACTATATGACGCGAAGAGGGTTCCAGCGGTTGTGTACTCAGTCGGTGATCTGGTTAAGCTGACAAAAACCAGCTTCTGCAATAACGGAAAGAGTAAGAAACTCTTGCCTAAGTTCATCGGCCCATATAAAGTAACTAGTTCTTTAGGTAACGATCGCTATAGAGTAGCGAATGTACCAGGTTTCAACACAAAGAGGTACGATAGCGTTGTAGCAGCAGACAGAATGCGTCCCTGGATAAGTCTACATGCGCTGGAAGTCAACAGGTCGTCTGGTTCCGAATCGTCGGAATCCGATAACGATTCTAAATCCGAGTAGATTCGTTATTAATGTACTTTTGTTAATTTTGAGTCAGAACTGGGCATTATTTAGATATATTGTCTAGATGAAGATAACGGGCCTCGTTTATTCTTGATGTAAGCTAAGTAAAACGTCGGGTCAAACTGTCACACTGACATTGTTCATCTAGTGATAATTCATCTTTTATTTCAAACGTCAAATAATTAATTAAGATAAACATTAATTCATCCAGATAAATTCAAAATAACAAATGAAGGAATATTTTGTTATTCAAATAAAAGATGATTTAGTTATCGACCCGGTTATTTGTAAAAAGATAATTTCTGCCCAACCCTGTCATAAGTAATAATTTGATACGGATGTTGTTTTTGGTATTTGAATGATAAATATGTTTAAACCCTCTTCTGAATATGTAACTGTTAATATTTATTAATAATTGACCTCGTGAGTGTTGTGATTATGCGTGCACCGGAGATAACACGCAGTCGGATGACCGAGTGTTGTGATTTTTGTTTATTTAAGTATTTTTTTAAGTTATTTAAATATTACAATAAAGTTTTTAATTGTTAAAACTAAAATTAATACATCGATACTTGGCCGCCATTATAACCTCTTCGATAAAATATGACTGGTTGTAGAAAAAGTAAAATAAAAGGTTGAATGGCGTTGAAGTATCGGGACGTCAGTTGAGGTGGAAGATTGAAAATATAACTGCTTATACGCTATCCAGATAGTTTTATTTCACATACTAACTGCGATCGCCAACCCGCTTGCCCAGCGTGGCCATTATGGGCATTTACCTCATAATGCGCCCATACGCATAGGTAAAAAGAGAGGCCTACGTCCAGTAGCGGACTAAAACAGGCTGATGATGTAAATATTTTCTTACAAAACCATCCTATATAAAACTCTCACACTTGACACCTTCACCAGCGGCCGCTAAAATTAGCTGTCGGATTGTTATTGGTTAAATTATTCTTCTCACGTCGCGCTCTAAGTGAATTTCCTTCGACACTCGATCTGCATGCCTTAGCGTGTCAATCATAGGTTTCCTTTTATATCGACTTTTCAGGAAAACCACTATGCTAAAATGGTATTGAAATTAGCAAAGCAGCATGTGCAATTGGTACCTTAAGTAAAAACAAACTACAACATTATGCAAGGTGTATAAGTGCATAAAAAATCACACCACATCATCAGCTTGTCTCAGTCCACTGCTGGACGTAACCCTCTCCTATTAACTACGCGTAGACGCATTCTCCTAATGCCCATAATCACCACGCTGGGCACGCGGATTGGCGATCGCAGTAATTTGTCAACTGCCCATCATCAAAGAATGGTCAGAGGGAGAGAATTTCTTCTGTCCTACATATAGATTTTCATTAAAAAAAATTGTAATACTGAAAACCTCGTTCTTTTTTTAAATCGATTATAAATATTAGAAAACGGCTTTTATGTTCGAATGAGGTAAACAATATTCTCAGTCTGTAACCATTTCAATTTTTAAACCCAATTAATAACGTATAATAAGCATTGTATGTAACGTATTGTCTATTATATCACATTTGCATAAAGTGCTATAATAAAACACGTAGTCTAAAGTACGGGAGCGTCGTTAACAATGATATCTCCGGTTATCAATAGCACCTCATTACACCGAAGACAATTAGTACAAGTTTCCACTTCGCGCAGTTTCAAGTTAATAAATCGCCGCGACAACTTTTAGACAGTTTTACGTACTTGCTGTACTGTACTGTTTAATTTCATCTGAGTATGGCAAGATAAATATTTTAAAATGTCACTATTTATTTTGCCATATTTCGGGACCATTGGGTCTGGGATTGCGCGTAGAACCGACGACCGTTGGGGCGGGAAGGTTCTCGAGTGGCGGCTACGTACCGAAAGGCGCAGCGTGGGTCCACAAGGTGGACTGATGACCTGGTGAATGTCGCAGGAGTTCTGCTGGATGCGAGTGCCCGGTCATTGTGGCAATCTTTGGGGGAAGCCTATGATCCGCAGTGGACGTCTTGATGATGATGGGTCTGGGACTGTTGGGAACCGAGGCCCTTTAAGACAAATTAATCTGAAAGCAAATTTATAAGAGCTAAAAGAACATGTTTTATGACGTTTCGTGTCATTCAAAATTCGAAACACTGTGATGCGGTCACATTGGCCGAGCTCCCACGGCTCCGCTCCGCTCCGCGTCAGTGGAGCCTCACCCTAAGAATACGTTTGTCACAACTCCAACTCTTCCCGTGGGTGTACACTTCAATCCCTTAGTCGACTCTTACGACACCCGCAGGAGGAGTTGGGGTAGTGACAAATGTATTCTTACTGCCGTCACCACACGGCTGATGATGATGAATGTGTTTAAATCGCACCTTGAATCACACAATCCAATCGAATTACCCTACTGTACAAAAACTACCATGTCCGCGCGGTCTGCGGTCGCTGTATAAAATTATACCATACAAATTATTCTATACAAAGTTTCACACGTAGCCGGACTTATATCATTGTTGCCCCAGACAAGTGCATGATAAAGACTTTCAGAATAATCGCGACGTGTTTTGATGAAGACTCCTTGGCCACAGTTCTTATGCATGCTTTTTTTTATAGTAAGTACCATATTATTATCACGAATGTGAATTATGAGCATAATTTAAAAAAGAAAGAAAGAACGAAAATACATTTATTTAACGCCACAAATAATACATTAAATAAAACACACAAAAAATAACAAACTATCGTAAACTCAGCATGTTTCAACGGTAAACCATGGCGCTGGTTTTCAGTGGGAACATTAACAACAGTAACACTGAGATATTACAAACTGTAACTTAGAACTAAAAAGAGTACCGAAACACAAAACAAACATATAAATAAAAATAACACACTCCAGCGAGTGGTTATAGTCAACAAACCAAAGAAAGAAGGAAAAGGAAAAAAATGTGATATAAATGAATATTTTCCGCCCTTAGATTTGTTGTGTAATTTGCCGCAGCAATTTTCACATGCATGACATTTTGAATGGATAAATATTAAGTTGCAGTTCTTAGTAAAAATTATCTTAAGTCAATATTTTTTTAACATTATATATATTTACACCCCAGATTGGCAGTCTGAACAGAATATAATTGTCTCTGCTATCCCTGCCGTCGGCACCACTCTGCTACGTGTATGAAATTCACCCCCGTTTTTTCCACCTCAATTTACTTCACTTTTTATTGCTTGGGTAAAGAAAATATAAGACTTCATAAATTGTTACATATGGTAGGTATATACCGTTCGTAAGTGGAAAATAAAAAATGTAAACTAATCTAAAAACATGCATTATATCACAATCAGACACTTTTAAAATACAATTTTGGTTTTATCACCAACTTCAAAGCTTAAACCTTGAGTTCACATACATTTTTAGTTTAAATTATTGATTTTTATTAGAATTAAATTAAAATTATATCTGTGACCGGCAGGTGGGACAACAAGGGCACCTGCGGCGCTACCGCGAAAAACGAAATTCGTAAATTTCGAGGATTTATATCTCTCACTCTAATGACGCCTTCGTTTGAGTGACAGAGAAAAAAATCTCGTAATTTACGAATTTCGATTTTCGCGGTAGTTGGCCTGACCTTGGTATGCCTAGTTGCTGTTTTTTCACCTATTAACAAAAAATTGATTCCAGTATAAAAAACTATCATATCATAGTTAAGTTGTTCCTATCCTAGCTCATAATTGTTAAAAACAGACTATTTCCGCTCACTAGATCGCTACCTGCGTTGTAAAAAAATTCCTTGCAATCAAACTTCATTTTCTAAAAATAGTAATAAAGGGATATGTATCAAATTGAAAATTTATTTAGCACATTACTAATAATAATATGATATAACTTCAGTAAGATTAGCCCCTCACCTCAAACAAAAGCAACCGTTTACTTGGTCATTATCATTACATCAATAAACTACAATCACAATCATTACATGATACGTTTAAACTTTGGCTTCATTCTCGAACATGCGTTAATGTATCAAAATTAAATTGGAATTGATGTCATTGTTGGCAAGCCGAAAAATAATCGACAATCGTTTTTATTGCGTATTCAGTACCATTAAAATAAACACCTATAGAAATCCATGCAATAATACAAACCTCCAACGAAGTCGCCAGCCATTCGGACACGAGTCAAGTAACCATTCGGTATGTTGATCAAACTCTTATAGATCTTATAGCATATTATAAAACGGCTACATGGAGGGCTTTTAATGACTCGAGTTAGTATTCCGCTTACCGACCGTGATGCATACAATGTTTTTCATCACACTTACCGACAAAAAAATAAGTTTTAAGACAAAATATTATTAAATAATGTACTGACATTTCTATTACTCCCTAGGGAATTTCACTTTTCTATTACTCCCGCTGTGCGGGAGTGTGTGATGAAAAAGTCTATATTCCTCCGCGACTGTGACTTATGTATCGTTCTTTGTCGTCATCAGTAAATTTTTGGCTTCCAATAGAGTCCCCAATTCTTTCAAATTAAAAATATTGGATATTGTCCGTCATTATGTTAGTATTGTTATTGTTTCCGAATGCCCCCTGTTTAGTTACAGCAGCAAGATCCCGCCGCAAATTTCCTGCCTTCCGCACTGATTGCAGTAGCCGTACCATGACTTTTCAAGTATCGGTAACGTTCAGTTTTACTCGACACATAAAAGAGAGCGTCGCGCTCGCTCCAATCAGTGTGAGCGTGATAGAATGCTTTACGTACCGAGTAAAAGCTGGATAAAACAGACTCACGCCAAGAATGCCCGATAACACATGATAAGCGTGAATGTGATCGCTTTACTAATGGCTCCAATGGAAGACCAGCGCTGGGCTGTCTGGCTGTCTACAGCCCAGCAAAATTCTGAATTGGAGACCATTTTGTGGCACTTAGTTTAATTACATTTATGTTTATTTTATGTTTTAATGTCTATGTTGTGTCACGAAACAATGTTTTTTCTATCTTTCTTTCTTTCTTGCCGTCTCATTCTCGCGCTCGCCTGTTCTCCGAACCGTGCTGAGAAATTAGGAATTTTGTTATTTTTTCTACCACTATGGGGCGGTAAGATGGCAGCACTGCGTAAGGTCAACCGAACTGGCAAAATAAAGACACGAATTTAATTTTCTATATATTTTTTGGTTAAAACAATTACTTTGGGAATAATGCTTTCTAAAATAAATAAATAAAAAGTTAAAAATCAATTCCCATGAAACGAACAAAGTTCTAGTAATTTTCTTTAGTACCTCAAAGTCAATACTTTCCGCTGTTTTAGAGCTCAATCATCAGTTCGCCTATCCAGGCACCGGAACCGGCATTTTACAAAAACCTCGAAAAAGCCCAATATTTTAAAATGTTTTATACTCTTTATGTACTGCTCAATATACGTATCTTATGTAATTTACAATATCATAATTTTAAATCACTCCATTAACTTACAATTTATATACCGAAGAACGAAAAAGAACGAAAAAAGAACCATTCTTTTCGTATGGAGAAAATAACGGTTCCGGTCCCTGCGCCTATCCCCTAGCGCCGCCTGGTGGCAGAAAAAATATCGAAACCCCCATTGTGCGAGAAACGAGACGGTTGCATGTAGTCCCTACAAGACTCGCGCGAGAAGTGTGAGTCTCGCTTTTCGCGCTCAATTTCTCGGTAAGACTTCTCGCGTGAGTCTGTATAGGGCTTAATGTATCCGTTACTTAACTCATGGTAAGACTACTGATTACAGGAACCACGGTTCTGCCCTCGCACCTGCTGCGGTCGAACAGATGTGTCGATCGGATTGTCTTTGGTTGCCAGTTGGATCTGTTTTATATTGCTGTAATTTGTGTGTAGTGGAGTGAGAATTCACGCCGTTCTACTGCCTAACAAACATATCCATTCACCTAGCAATGTACAGTTGGGTTCAAAATTGCATGGACAGTTTAAGAATGAATTCATTCAGAAATCGTCCATGCAATTCTGAACGCCACTGTACAAGATGCAAAATATTCTCAATATTGCGGACTCGGAAAACTTCGAGAATGTTCATGAGAAAATAAGAGTAAGTTCTCATTGAGAATGTTTCCATGAGCACTTATAAAAAAGTGTTATGAAGAATTATTGTATTTCACAATTAAGTAAACAAGGCATAAAGTCATGTACCTATAGTTATACAACGATATTGACATGATTAGATTGCTTGTAAAATTTAAATTGCTGAGAACATTCTCGAAAAAAGTTTCGCAACTTGAGAAACTTCTCCTCGGTACAATATTGCTACATATACTTAAAACCTAAACACTTTACTTATAACTTTTCTACTTAAAAATAATATTATGCGTTGTTATTATAGTTTTTTTTGTGTATGTTTTTTTTTATAGCCGTGTCTCGACGAATAAATGATGTTTTCCAGGAAAAGTTAAATAACTTATGAATGTCGGTTACAGCCGGCTCCGCGAACGAGGAAATCCGAAAATTTGAGGGATTTTTCTCTGTCGCTCTAATGAAGCCTTCGTGGGAGTGACAAAGACAAATCCCCGAGATTTACGAACTTCGATGTTCGCAGTAGCAGGCCAGGACCCGTTGGATTACCCTAACTGTACCAATATGTCTTCTCCAATCATACGCTTTTCAGCTTAGGGAATCATAGCTGCATAGCGAAGAAACCTAATACCCTAAGGCACTGGTCTCACCGCGGGCTACTAAGCTATTTGATAGCTGATAGCTGGGCGAGTATCGCCGTGTCTCTTTTATTTACACGGGAGTGCGAATCTTTTGTTCATGTTTATTTATAGCCAAGTTCATAGCTTAGTAGCTCGCGGTAAGACCAGTGCCTAATCCACCATTGTTGTGCTGTATTATAAGGCAGTCTTTTAAAAAAACTGTCTATTTGATCGATTATTCACACATACATTATTATACCTACATTATTGACTATTGCCAAGCGGATTGTGAACATTAAGTTCCATTAGTCAATCTTAGACAAAGATAATCCCCCTTTTTTATTATGGGGAAAATCTACAGACTTTGGACAGTTAGCCTAATAGATATATTGCAACCAATCAGCCAAGCCATGTGGTGACGGCAGTAAGAATACATTTGTCCCCACCCCAACTCCTCCTGTGGGTGTCGTAAAAGTCGACTAAGGGATTGAAGTGTCACTGACCATTCTACAAGATTGATGATGGGCAGCAGCGTCTTCATAGTGGCCACATTACTGCGACCGCCAATCCGCTTGCCCAGCGTAGCGATTATGGGCATTTACCTCCTGCGTCTATACGCAAAGTAAATTGGAGAGGCCTACGTCCAGCAGTGGACTAATATACGCTGATGATGATGAATCAGCCAAGCTACCGAAATTCCTTCTTCTAATTACCCATACCGTTATTTCTTCACTCGATCAGTTGACACCCGATCAGCGTCGCTATGTAAACGGACGATCAGCCACACTTGACTGTTCATGACTCTTATTTCAAAGACATAAGGTATGTATTGGCAGTTGAATACTGGTGTTGGTACACAAAGCCTATGACAAAAAGTCGTGGCGGTGACGAATCGAATGCCACGCTCCGTTGTTCTAGGACAGTCACACGGGTTCTCGTAACCAACTGTAGTTTTAATCAACAAGAGGCTAAATCTAGACACAGATCACCTCAAAGCCTCTATCGTTAATGGCAATGAAGGCGTGTAAATATTTTTTGAACGCTCCTAACGCTACTATATAATTATCTGATGACGAGTAGGACGACTGTACAATCTGTACATGCCCGTAATTTTGCTTCTTTTAAATTTGTACCTTAGTGTGACAGTCATTTGTCACCACCCCAACTCTTCCCGTGGGTGTCGTAAGAGTCGACTAAGGGATGGAAGTGTCATTAACCGTTTATTTATCGTAGATTGATGACGGGCAGCAGCGTCGTCATAATGGACACACTACTGTGATCGCCAACCCGCTTACCCAGCGTGGCGTTTAAGGGCATTTACCTCCGAACGGATAGGTAATAGTAATAGTAGAGGCCTTTGTCCAGCAGTGGACTAACATAGGCTGATCATGTGATAACCTTTCAATCTTCGTAAATGATCTACGAATTGCTGTTCGATTTTTCATCAGACCTTCATGAGCTTATTCTGCCATCCCCAATTTTACCATAGAACTTTTAGACGAACGGCCGCTTTCTATTCTTACTTGGTAGATATTCTATTAATTCGCACAAAGCCCTTCGCTTCTTCCTTTCTTGTGCGTCTACTGCTAAGGAGTGGAATTCCCTATCGGCGTCTATATTTTCGAGATCGTGTAACCCGTCAGTCTACAAGGCAAGGGGTGAATAGGCACCTTCTAGGCGTTACTCCATCGTAGGCCGTGTTTCTGCCCTCGACTAGTCTGTGACCAAGAGTAATTAAAAAAAAACTTAATGTTACCTAGATATTGCAACCTGCGCTTATTGTATGATCGTACCAAGGACTAAAAAATACGCTGTCAAAATATTCG
>JALPQI010017176.1:0-18385 GCA_025490895.1 Thaumatotibia leucotreta
GATAAAAAACTGGGAAATTCGAATGAAAAAATCGGGTCAATATATTTAAAAAGCTGTAATTTCTGGCCTTTGTAATTTACTAGGTCTTAAATTAGCTAACTTTGGTCCTTTTTTTGTTGCTACTGCAATTTCAGTATTCACAATACAAGTTCTCCAGAACCCCTTCGAAATCTATTTTTCCAAGCTCTTTTTTTTTATTCCCCACTGCACGATTTCGTGTTCTGCAGAAGTGACCTATATTTCTGGTTAATCTCCATGTTTTTTTTAATATACCCCTGCCTTGGGCGCAGTAATACTCTGTGAAAGGAATTATGTCACATATTATGTGAAATTTTTATGGGTCTTTAATCAATTATTTAATCCTATACAAATCTTAGTCTCTTTGGCATAGTTTTATGAAGCGAAATTAGTGCCAAAAAGTAAGAAGAATAGTATGCATAAGTCAAGGATATCCTAAGGAACACGGCAAGATTAGCCAGATATATTGACAACAGTCCCATAATTTAGAAAACTGCATACAAAAAAAGAAAAAAATGTTTGGAAAAGATAGTTTGGAAGAGGTTTCGAAGAAGCTGTACTGTGAGTACCTGAAATGCAGTAGTGACACAAAAGTACTACACTCAGCTAAGTTAAGACTTCCTGGTTAATTTCCAAAGCATGAAATTTTTTCATTTGAATTTGTCAGTTTTTTATCGGTACACCCCTTAGTACTTAACATTCGCCTTGAGAGTGTAATGTAAGTGACCAGTTACTAGTATGTTTATAAGCTTTTCGAGACTGGTATAAAATTGTTAAATATTCGTATGCAGCCTCTCAGAATTAACTAATCAAATATAACCTTTTAAGATTCAAGACATAAAATTTCAATTCCGCAGCGAAGTTCATAACACCTACACTTGCGTCATCACTATCATCAGTCAATTAAATTATGAAATTCGTCACTTTCATTATAAATTTCCCACTTCAAGTAAATAATTTGGGGCCCTTAGTTTAAAATAAAACAAAAAAGTTGCGATAACATAAATTTTTATTTACATTCCGAAATTCACAGTCAAATTCAACAAGGAACGCCCTCCGTCACGTTAGCAGACAATGAAAGGGAGGGTCGTCTGTCTGTTGCGCTAGGCTATGTCGTATATACACGTCGCGCGCAGCGGCTGTCGGCAGAACAAGCGGGAGGCTACGCCAAGGGTACGACCACTATATGTGCCATATAATTTACTACATGAGCTCTGTTCCATCCGCCTCTTTGAGAGCCAAATTGCAATATACTTTTACAATAATAATATATTCTTAAATACAAATGTTAAAACGTAAAAAGATTTATATATACATCAAATTATAATTTAATGTACATTATTGGACGAATATCGCCGCCTAGGAAACAAATAATGGAAGCGCCGCGAGAGGGTAACGGATCCGTACTGACAACTAAGTACATAAATCAAACCAGACTAAAGGTCTTCGCACACTATATCAACTCCACACCCACTCGACTCAAGTCTAATCAATGAAATTTAAACCCTGTGTCATATGTTCAAGGTTTAATTTCAAAAAATGATATTAAAGTAGTGTACGACGAGTGGCCTACGCATCGTACACTAAAGGTCAACCCCGACTCGTTTGTCACGCAACGACCACACGTTGTCCACGCATCGACTATGCGTTTGCGACTGACGTGTATTTAGCAACCATTTTCATTGCCCACTCGTTGACGCCGCGTTGTCCACTAGTGACCATTGGGTGGATCAACTAGTTGACTACTCATCGTGAGTGTGAGTCGAGTTGCTGCCGCGTTGGCGTGGAGTTGTTATAGTGTGCGAAGACCTTTATCATGACGTTTGTATAAAATATACCAAATAAATAAAGTAAAATCAACTCCGTTACAATCTAGCGGCGTCGACACTAGACCGCCTTACCTCAATCAAATTGCTAACTCTATACCTTCTGTATATAGAGATAATGATTTGAGAAAAGCAAATAAGCCTCGTGGATACAATTCTTGGTGCCAGCGAGATTCAATATCCCTGTCAACACTGTTTATAATCGAGAATGTACTAGGAAATATCGTAACCTAAGTGAATCTCTTTGCCGTCGAGAATTGACTCCGATACTCGACATCACAGGACGAAGAAATGTGCGAAAGTCAAATAAAGACTTAATTAAACGAATTCGTTTGTGACAACACGCGGTTGAGGATTTGTACACAATATACACCACTGGGCAGTTCCGCGCAGCGTAGTCAGGTAAATATTTTAATAATATTAAGAATAGCAAACTTCCACTCCCGTCATTTGTCAACACTTAAGCTTAGGGCCACGTTACTACGCATTGCCTCACTCGCGAGGTACTGGCATTGTACAAATAAACATGAGTTGAAATGCCAAACGCGGTTAGCTCTTTGGGCTCACAACTTTTTATAACGCTTGACAATCTGCGGAAGTGCCCGTAACCTAAAACTATTTTCAGTTCAATATTCAACCTAATCTGGAGTCTACAATGACCGCTTGCTGCATTTAAGTTAAAACGAGACCGCGCTGAGCGGGAAGGTTAAAGAAGTAAATAATACATTTTTAAAAGTAATGTCAGTTCCCGCTAGGTAAAAAGGGCGGTTGGTTTGTGTATGTATTTGCTTCTTCGAATTTGTTTAGAGTTGGAAAGGCAAGTTACAGCACGGACTAGACTCCTCTCACCGATATATATTTGAACACATCATACGGGAAGAAACATTAATAATTCTAGAGGTCATGGACCTCTTAGTTTACGTCCGTAGCAGAGTATTTAATTAATAACAATATTTTAAGTTATGGCATCTTTGGATGCCTCGTTAAAATGCGTAAGAAAAATATATATATATAAAAACAAAAATTTCAATAATTAGCGATCGCTCGTTTAAGTCTGGCGTTAAGTGGATTCAGCAAGTCATATAAAACGCTACGCTACTAAATCCATCGAAGCATCCAAAAAGGTCGAAATAAGCACGTCAGTGGAGTGAAATCTCAAACGAGTCCGGTCTATCCACAGAGAATAAGTGATGTACGTAGATTAGACTAGAGTGCGGCACAACGAAGGACGTCAGACGTGTAAAATCGTAAATCACCCGTCGCGTTCTGTCATATTGTAGAACGCGACTGGGATGTTAGGTCGTCGGCGGCGGGTCTACGCAGTGAGTCGCCCGCTCGTGCCCCGCACTTAGACAATATATCGATGGCTCGACACGACACGTCCACACATAACACACCCCTAAAATAGCTTACCGGGCTCGCGGCCCTTTTTAGTATCACAATAAGTGTTAAAC
Organism: Thaumatotibia leucotreta; assembly: GCA_025490895.1. Lineage (NCBI taxonomy): Eukaryota > Metazoa > Arthropoda > Insecta > Lepidoptera > Tortricidae > Thaumatotibia > Thaumatotibia leucotreta. Next base: position 3,299 of record JALPQI010017176.1, read on the forward strand.
TAAACAGAGGTCCCCCTACATCTTAAGAAATAAAGAGACTATAAAAACGAAACCGGGCACTACAAATATAAATATTCTATACGAATTACAAACGCGGCCACGGGCGGGCGCTCGCCTGCGCCGAGTCACCGCCGGAACTAGTGTTGGTAAACACTCGAGTTCTTTAACTCTAATGAAGGATTTCGTTTCATTTTAATGGGACTATTGTGTTTCAAAAACTACAGTCTTTTAAATCACAAGTAGAGTTCTTCTTTGAGGTTCTTTAATCTTTCATATAAAACACAAGTACTATAATATGAAGACTCAGTATTGAAATATTGGATCAAAAATTATGAAACAATACGATGTCGTTTATTGAAAAATATTAAAAGTCTAGAATAAGCATTTACAATATTTAACGAACTTTTCATTTAAATTTTCATTAAATCCTATGTAGTTTTTATGACATCGTTGTATTATTTTCCTACATTAAAAGCTCGGTTTTAAAACGTAATTCCTGAAGGTCTTCTCGAAGGATTGCTATAACATCGTGAAAGAACTCTTCGTCTACCCGACTGTCCGACTGGAGTGTCTAAAACTGAAACGAGTTTTAGGGTTGGTCGCAAACCATTAGTCAGCATCAAACCCTTCGCTAAAATTGATCATATAGAAATCATAATCGGCTAGGTAACGTTGGCTCTAAAGTGTGATCGGTTGAAACCTACACAGAAGTGTCACTCTCATGTCCACCAACACTAGCCCTGGTTCTAGAAGGGTGTATCGCCACTGAAGAGGAGACGTGTTCAGTCGAGCACGTCAGCGACGATCTTCTCCATGTCGTGGTCGAGTTGTGGCGGCGGCGGCGCGGCGGGCAGCGTGAAGGGCTCGTCCAGCGCCTCCAGCCCGGCCGGTGTCGGCAGCTTCGCCAGCTCCTCTTGCAGCTTCACGTAGTGCCGCTACGGAGATTATACACAATTACACGTCGGTCGTTTAAACTCTTGTTCACTCGTTTCAAATGTAAGGCCTAAAGCGGGCCACGGACGATCAGTTATAACTGCTCAGTTTTAACTGTTTAGTCAAACTGTTCAGTTAAAAATAATGTAATTAAATTTTTATTAGATCATCAGTTCAACTGCACAGTTTAAAGATTTGCCTACACACGTAAGTTTTAACTGAACAGTTTGACTGAGCAGTTATAACTGATCGTCTGTGGCCCGCTTAATAGACACTACAGTAGGCTTAGCATAGAATTAATGCGACAATATGTCGCCGCGAGATAGACTTTCCGTCCCTCTTTTATTCATACGGTTAGTAAAACATAAAAAAACTACCTCGCAGCGACATACTGACGTACCTACTGTCGACGTCAAATATATTATTACGGTTTAGGTGCCAAAAACATTTTTACACGACCTTAATGTCAACGTAATAAAGTCGTGTAAATATATTTTTGGCACCTAAACCGTAACGATATCTTTGACGTCGACTGTACCAATCGTGTGTTAAGCATACAACAGGTCTAGCCAAAACGCCATTATGCAATCGTATACGATAAGCGATGAATCCCGTGATCATAATAATATATGAATATAGTCACGTAACTTTTCGTAAAAATCTGTCGTTTTAATAAATTAATTAGTTATCGTACACGATTGCAGAATGGCATCTTGACTAAGCCTATTATTATTTGTCAGCTTCCATAGCCTAGTTGGTAGAGCCCCTTCCTATGAAGCTAAAGGCTCCAAGTTCGAATCCCGGCAAGGGCATTATTTGTATATTTTTTTATTACAAATATTTGTTCATAATATTTTCTTCGAGATGAAGTTCAATTTAATTAATAAACGCGAGTTTATTCGTTATCATAAATATTTGTTCACTGGTCGTGGCTATGATATGTATTTAATCCTTTAACGGGCAAAACTTTAAAAAATAAGCCTCAACGCCATTTTAAAGTACGAAAAATTATGTACAATAAAAATGAACAAGAAGATAGGGCTATAGGGTGGTCGGTTTTGTGACCGGTGCCCTATAAAAAGTTAAATATCAATATTTATATGTCTATTATATATATCGTCACCTGATAACCCACATCACAAGCCATAATTGAGCTTACCGTGCTAGGTCGATATGCATGAGATGCCCTAAGATATGAATTTATAACGGGGTCTAAAATAGTGCGTGTGTTGTGTACCTTGAGCGCCATGAGGTTGAGCTGGATGCTGCGCTGCGTGCGCTCGTCGCCGCTGTGCGTCTCCAGCTCCGTGATCCAGTTGGCCACCGTCTGCATTATCTCGTTGCGTTTCATCCAGAAGTGCGTCTGGATCACCTGCCACGATAACACAAGTGTAAGCCAGTGTTTGCGTTTTGTGCCCTAATTCGTGCTAGAGGGATATCTAGATAGACTACAAGGCAATATCAGCGGACTGTAAAACTGGTATAAGGGGTGTACCGATAAAAAACTGGCAAATTCAAATGAAAAAATCGGACCAATATAGTTAGGTAGCTATAATTTCATGCTTTGGAAATTAACCAGGAAGTCTTAACTTAGCTGACTGTAGCACTGTTGTGTCACTACTGCATTTCAGGTACTCACAGTACAGCTTCTTCGAAATCTCTTTCAAACTATCTTTTTCTTTTTTTGTATGCAGTTTTCTAAATTATGGGACTGTTGTCAATATATCTGGCTATTCTTGCCGTGTTCCTTAAGATATCCTTGACTTATACATACTACCCTTCTTACTTTTTGGCACTGATTTCGCTTCATAAAACTATGCCAAAGAGACTAAGATTTGTACAGGATCAAATAATTGATTAAAGACCCTTAAAAATTTCACATAATATGTGACATAATTCCTTTCACAGAGTATTACTGCACCCAAGGCAGGGGTATATTTAAAAAAAACATGGAGATTAACCAGAAATATAGGTCACTTCTGCAGAACACGAAATCGCGCAGTGGGGAATAAAAAAAGAGCTTGGAAAAATAGATTTCGAAGAGGTTCTGGAGAACTTGTATTGTGAATACTGAAATTGCAGTAGCAACAAAAAAGGACCAAAGTTAGCTAATTTAAGACCTCCTAGTAAATTACAAAAGCCAGAAATTACAGCTTTTTAACTACATTGACCCGATTTTTCATTTGAATTTGCCAGTTTTTTATCGGTACACCCCTTATTTTATTCCTTAGGTGCATAAAGTATCAAAAACGATACGATCGAAATGACACGTGTCGAAATAAGCAATAAATTCAGATTGGCAATCAGATCAGCAGGATTCTAATTGGCGTCGATTATTTATATGAGTATTTTTTTATAGTTCCGTAATTAGGTTGATAAAGAGTGTGCAAAATGATTCAGCCATCGGAATTAAGTATCTGCTTCCAGATCTATTTGAAAGATTTCATAGAAACTTCAGTAAATTTTGTACTAAACATAGTTGATAGCTATGTTTGAGCATTGTGTTTACCTGGAAATGGGTTTTCTAAAGTTACGGAGCCAGAAGAAACGAAGAAAAGGTTGAAAATAATAACTTTTTTTAAAGTCCAAACATTTTAGTCACAGATGTCATATATACCATAGATCAGGCAAACATATCTACTTAGCGTGTCAAATGAACTCAGAGAAATCCACTGAGTTGTCCATCTTTAATAGCAGCTTGCAGCTTTCGGGCGTCACATTTTGTAAGTTGAAGTGAACAAAACATTAATAATGCCTCTTCAAGTGATATTAATTGCAACATCACAAAAAAAATATGAATACTCAAGAGCCTGAGATATATATAAAATCATAGGCAAGCAACAACTTCAGTACAAAATCTGACACGCTCGGCCGCCATACAAATGGATGGACTTGTTTCTTCTATCCAAATCTAATTCTATGATTTTAGGCATATTTCTACTCAAATCCGGAGGCAGTAAAACTTTAATTAAAAATAAGATCACTCTTATTTTTATTACTTATATTTTTAATTACAGTTTTATTTGATAATCAAATGTGAAATGGCGCCGTTTTGTAACTGTGTCCTACAGGAAATCGAAATTTTTGAAAAATTACCCACCCTGATAGACACTCCCTGTGTTCTACCGAAACTGCCTCCCGCTCAGTTGACCGCACAGGTAGTGAGGTTGTTATTTTAATGAAAAAATATTTCGATTTGTCGTGTTTGACCTCCCATGCCTCGATAGGCAGTTTTACAACATTGCATTGTAGACGATGAGTTAGGCGGATTTTTGTACAGTCATGTTGTGCCCACGGGGAACAGATGTTTAGTTTAGTTTTCGGACGATTATGTGAGGCATACGTCTTAGGAGTGGCTTAAGGTTGTAGTACCTTCGAAACATTAAGTACAGATGTCGCTAGTAATTAGATTCACAATACCATTGGAAAAATTCGCTGTGATCGACGGAAAGTCGTCTGGAGTAATTGAAAGCACGTTGAACCGGCAATCCAGAGAAAGCATGTTCGAATCCCGTGACAACCAGAGTCTTTCGCAGTTGATTTTTTCTATGGTAAGCACATCTGTTACGACATTGTGTTTATATTTTAGTGAAAGTGTGAGGGGCTCATAAGCTTGGATCGTTGTTTGTGTTCGACCGTACCTCCTTGAAGCAGGGCTCCGGGTTGCGCAGATGGTCGAGCATGGCCCAGCGGGCGCAGGCCTGGTAGATGTTGGAGTTGTACTCGAGGCTGGCGGCCGAGCCGACTCGAGTGCCGCGGCTGCGCTCGTAGCCCGGCTCGTTGAAGTACGGCTCCGGGACGAGGATCAGCGACTGGATCGATACTAACACCTGGAACGAGAGTCAAACCTCTAAATTATTGGTATATAATATTAACTTTGGCTTAACTGTAAGGCCTGAGTGGGTTGCGTCAAGCGCTGCGTCCGGCGGGGCGGGCAGCGGCGCCAATAGCATCCAAGGGATGTGGACGGCGTGCATTTAGGCGACGCGCATACGTTTGCATTTGTTTAACATGAACGGGCCCCGTTGCCCGCCCCGCTTGAACGTCTACTCAGGCCTTAGACTTAGAATGCTTTCATGACTCATCATTAGAGCGCTCGTATACCTGTAAGTTCTTACGCCACGGCCACGACATCGGTCTAAGGCGACCGGCTTAGCGGAAAACGTATGGTGCTCCCTCTCGTACCTATATCGGCATCCCGCTCCCACTCATGGATTCGCTCGCCGCTGGTCGCCTTAGACCAATGTCGTGGCCGGGGCATTATGTAAGTTATAGGGACGAAGCTATACTAAGGAATGAGAGGTGAATATCACTATCTCATTCCTTAGTATAGCCCCGTCCCAATAGCTTACGTAAGAACTTACAGGTGTACGAGCGCTTTATATCAACCGAAAGACTGCTGAACATAGACCTCCCCCAAAGATTACCACAATGACCGGTCCCGCGCCTCCTGCATCCAGCGGACTCCTGCGACCTTCATCAATCCATCTTGTGGGGGCCTACCTTTCGTGACTATTCGATACAAAAATAAAGAAACCCAATGTTGATAACCCAAGTAACCGATAAAAATCATCTTCGAGTCTTAGCTACAACTAGGGTGACTGAATGTACATCAGCCATCTCTTTGATATTTTTCGAAAATGGGTTATACAATCATTCTGTTAATATGTCCGGAAGTCCAACCAACAGATTGAATATATTGCGATCAACAATCGCTAGTAAATATTTCAGTTAGGATAAAGAAAAAGTATTTATTTGCTTTCCACCTAAACTATTTAAAATTAACTTATTTGGAAACTCGTCGCTGGTATTTTAGTTAAAATAGCTCGAGTCTAAAGCCTCATGACTGTAGTTCCAACGCCACAAATGAATAAGTCACAGTTTACAGAAAAATATAAGGTACGGTAACGTAGCACCACTATTTTTCTTTTAACCCTTAAATTGGCAATGTGGCAAACCTCACAGTGTACATAGTCATTGACCCACTTTTTGTATTTTTTTAAGACAGAATTTTGTGTTCTACACAATGACGAGGAGGCTGGAACACGATTTTTTTTAAGTTGCCATTTTAAGGGTCAATAAATAATAATTGGCAGTGTTCAGTGAAGTGCATCAATTTGGCAGCATTTTAACATAGCATTAACAAGTTTAAATATTGTGGAAACCAACCTGCAAGAAGCTAGACGTGTGCGCGTTCCACTTCTCCTCAGGACGGCCGTGCCACGTGTTGAGCACGGACAGGCACACCTTGCCGTCGTTGTACAGGTTGGGGTTGAAGCGCACCGACTGCCGGCCCGTGGTCTCCAGGTTTATGAGCATGGGTACGGCCGGGTATTCGGCGGGGAAGTACACGTCTAGGATGAAGCAGCCGTTCGCGTACGGCGTGTCGGATGGACCAGTTATTAGCACCTGGAAAACACGTAATAAGCAATTAAGTTTTTGACATCCTTAATGCGATTGTTTACCAATGAGTATTCCTATTAGTCCTTTCAGTTTCGTGCAGCATACTGAAGTTCATTGTGTGTGACAACAACATGAATGCGGAAGTTTCCTTGGAAAGCTGATGGAAAAATAGTATGCCTTACATTTGTACACGGTAGCCAGTTAAAGTGCATTCATCCTTACTTGTCTTATCATGAACACTTTTTTAAAACATTATCACACTTTTCTCTCCAATTATACAATAATCATCACGTCAAATGTTGTTGCATACTTAAAAAAAATCGCAAAGTATTATCACTCAAAAAAGCACTGAAAAATATCATTTCTGTAAAGATTTTCGTCAATAAACGCTGTTACGGTCAGATAACCCTCATGACATCTGACATTGCGATGTCTAGATTGTCTATGTACAGTCACCACATGGGAATGTTGAGCCACTTGGCAATGGATGCAATTTGGTCGTGTAATATTATGGGTTCGGTATTTTTCGTTAGTAGGCACGATCGCGACATGACCGATGTTCCCCGATGATATGTCAGTCAAATACAAATCTTCGTTACGTCAAAATTTCAGTGTGTCAAAACTAGTTGAAATAATAAAAATTTCTTCGTCTACGAGAATCAAGGGTTAGTCATCGGCCATTATTAGACGCTAGATGTCGTTGTCCCTAGAAGAAACTGGATAACGACAGTTCTTCATAGATTTGTCTAAAATCGTTTAGTAGTTTGTTCGTATTTGCTTCAAATCGGAAGCCATGATCTATCTGATCCATTCCATTCATATTTATATAAATAGGCATGTTATCGAGCAATTTAATTTTTTTTTTTCATTGACAGAGACAAATGCTATTGCTGTCTTTATTATCATTAGTTACAGCTCAGTTGACGTTAGATGAAAATGTATGTAATGTAACCTTTGTAGAAGTATGGTAGGTAACCTTTGACAATCTACCCATAATCCTATAATCTGTCAGTAGCCATAAAAAATTATAATAGAAACATGATAGTTTCTGACTTTGAAAAAATACCTGTCAGTGACAGCTGTTAAAAGGAAAGTGAACGAAATTACCATCAGGGCTCTGAAGTTGGATTGACGTCTCCAGGTCTAAAGTGGATGTTATAACGTAACTATAGTAACGTCAGCTTCCGGAAAAATAGCGAACAATCATTGGTCAAACATTTTTGTTATAACGTAACCATGGTAATGTCACCTTCTGAAGAATATGCGAGCGGTCATTGACTAACCGTAGCAACGACCGCCCCATTGATCAGCAGAGTTCGGCCGACGTCGTGATACCAGCCTCATAAGAGTTCGGAACCCGATTTGTATTATTCGACCAAGTTGCGAACAGTGGCAAGTGGCTCAATAATCCCGTGTGGTGACTGTACCGTTATGTTGGCATGCCAATATATCGATATTAATACTTAAAGTACAACTTGGAAAAAATGCAATTCAAATAAATTGCAGTAATTTACCAAAATTGTGGTAGTTGATTTCAATATGTTTTTGATATAATATTGTACTAATTAATTCTCTTCCTGACAGGCGACGCAAAATCGATATTCCTCTATTTACGTAAATAGTGAAATTATCGCTGACATTTCATTATTTCGACATATCTAATCACTAGTGATTGTCTTTGAGCATCTTTGACATTTTGTTTGTTTACATGATAAGACAAGTAAGGATGAATTCACTGTGTATCTAAAGTATCAATAAATAAAAAATTGTCTAAGTGTAAGGTCTGAGTAATGAGAGGCGAGAGGCGCGTCCGGCGGGGTGTGCAGCAACGCGTCGAGTGCCTAAAGGATTTGAACAGCGTGGACTCAGGCCACTCGCCTACGTTGACATTTGTTTAACCAAAATTGTTTTCTGGAAGGGCGTGATTATGAAATAAATGAATATCTTGGGACATCTTACATAAATCGACCTAGTCCCACGGTAAGCTCAATTAAGGCACTGGTCTCACCGCGAGCTACTAAGCTATGAACTATCGGCTATAAACACGAATAAAAGATACGCACTCCCGTGTAAATAAAAGAGACACGGCGATACTCGTTCGGCGCTGATAGCTGATAGCTGGGCGAGTATCGCCGTGTCTCTTGTCTTTTGGCTTGTGATGTGGGTACCAGGCGACGATATATATAATAGATAGATACATATAGATACTTAAATACATAGACAGCCATGATCAAGGAACAAATATTTGTGATAAATAAATACACAAATAATGTCCTCGCCGGGATTCGAACCCGGAACCTCTAGTAGGCAGGGTCAATACCAACTAGGCTACGGAGGCTGACAAATAATGCAAGTTTTGCTGGTTTGTCTAAATTTTTTTAACTTTCAACTGTCGAATCGTATGGACCCACCTTCATGACATCGAGCCGGTCGGTGTCGGTGCGCACGAACACAGAAGACGAGTAGGACAGCGGCAGTGACGTGGCGAGTGTGGCGGCCTCTTGTGCGAGCCGCTTCATGCGCGCCGGGTGGGCCCGCTCGCCGGCGGCGCGGACGGTGCCCTCGAAGTGGTACGGCACTGAGAAGCGGAACCGCATCAGTAACGTATGGACCCACCTTCATGACATCGAGCCGGTCGGTGTCGGTGCGCACGAACACAGAAGACGAGTAGGACAGCGGCAGTGACGTGGCGAGTGTGGCGGCCTCTTGTGCGAGCCGCTTCATGCGCGCCGGGTGGGCCCGCTCGCCGGCGGCGCGGACGGTGCCCTCGAAGTGGTACGGGACTGAGAAGCGGAACCGCATTAGTAACGTATGGACCCACCTTCATGACATCGAGCCGGTCGGTGTCGGTGCGCACGAACACAGAAGACGAGTAGGACAGCGGCAGTGACGTGGCGAGTGTGGCGGCCTCTTGTGCGAGCCGCTTCATGCGCGCCGGGTGGGCCCGCTCGCCGGCGGCGCGGACGGTGCCCTCGAAGTGGTACGGCACTGAGAAGCGGAACCCGCTTTCTGCGCACTCCGTTATCATTTCGAACGTTTCTGTAAGGAAAGCGATATTCATTTATATCGAGTAATAGTAATACTGGACTTCTGGATAAAGCCAAATCCTAATTTGTTGACGGGAAATCGGCATTAGGCGGTCGAAAATAATTCATTCAATTTTTTTTTTTGTGTCGTATCGAGTTAAACGACGCATCTGATTGTCAGCGTTGCTGTTACCGTTTGAACTTACCGAACCTTGTCACATTTATTACTATTATAATGTTGACATAAAAGCTTTTTATCCACTGACTCAAAGAGCGACCACAACTTAAAAAACGGTGTCGCTACGGAATTCCCTTGACGCACAGTGCGTACATAACTATTCGCTAAAAGGTTCCCGACAACCATTTTTTGTATAGTCGTCCTCGTCGCCCTGGTGCACCCACACGACAGTGGAGCACACACACACACACACACACACACACACACGTACCGAACTGCATGGTCCGCATGAGCTCGATGTAGCGCGCCTCGCGACTGGCGCCGCTGACGGCGGCCGCCGCGCTGCTGCCCGCGCCGTCCTCGTCGCCCTCGTGCACCCACACGACATTGGAGCACACACACACACACACACACACACACGTACCGAACTGCATGGTCCGCATGAGCTCGATGTAGCGCGCCTCGCGACTGGCGCCGCTGACGGCGGCCGCCGCGCTGCTGCCCGCGCCGTCCTCGTCGCCCTCGTGCACCCACACGACAGTGGAGCACACACACACACACACACACACACACACACACGTACCGAACTGCATGGTCCGCATGAGCTCGATGTAGCGCGCCTCGCGACTGGCGCCGCTGACGGCGGCCGCCGCGCTGCTGCCCGCGCCGTCCTCGTCGCCCTCGTGCACCCACACGACAGTGGAGCACACACACACACACACACACACACACACGTACCGAACTGCATGGTCCGCATGAGCTCGATGTAGCGCGCCTCGCGACTGGCGCCGCTGACGGCGGCCGCCGCGCTGCTGCCCGCGCCGTCCTCGTCGCCCTCGTGCACCCACACGACAGTGGAGCACACACACACACACACACACACACACACACACACACACGTACCGAACTGCATGGTCCGCATGAGCTCGATGTAGCGCGCCTCGCGACTGGCGCCGCTGACGGCGGCCGCCGCGCTGCTGCCCGCGCCGTCCTCGTCGCCCTCGTGCACCCACACGACAGTGGAGCACACACACACACACACACACACACACACACACACACGTACCGAACTGCATGGTCCGCATGAGCTCGATGTAGCGCGCCTCGCGACTGGCGCCGCTGACGGCGGCCGCCGCGCTGCTGCCCGCGCCGTCCTCGTCGCCCTCGTGCACCCACACGACAGTGGAGCACACACACACACACACACACACACACGTACCGAACTGCATGGTCCGCATGAGCTCGATGTAGCGCGCCTCGCGACTGGCGCCGCTGACGGCGGCCGCCGCGCTGCTGCCCGCGCCGTCCTCGTCGCCCTCGTGCACCCACACGACAGTGGAGCACACACACACACACACACACACACACACACGTACCGAACTGCATGGTCCGCATGAGCTCGATGTAGCGCGCCTCGCGACTGGCGCCGCTGACGGCGGCCGCCGCGCTGCTGCCCGCGCCGTCCTCGTCGCCCTCGTGCACCCACACGACAGTGGAGCACACACACACACACACACACACACACGTACCGAACTGCATGGTCCGCATGAGCTCGATGTAGCGCGCCTCGCGACTGGCGCCGCTGACGGCGGCCGCCGCGCTGCTGCCCGCGCCGTCCTCGTCGCCCTCGTGCACCCACACGACAGTGGAGCACACACACACACACACACACACACACACGTACCGAACTGCATGGTCCGCATGAGCTCGATGTAGCGCGCCTCGCGACTGGCGCCGCTGACGGCGGCCGCCGCGCTGCTGCCCGCGCCGTCCTCGTCGCCCTCGTGCACCCACACGACAGTGGAGCACACACACACACACACACACACACACACGTACCGAACTGCATGGTCCGCATGAGCTCGATGTAGCGCGCCTCGCGACTGGCGCCGCTGACGGCGGCCGCCGCGCTGCTGCCCGCGCCGTCCTCGTCGCCCTCGTGCACCCACACGACAGTGGAGCACACACACACACACACACACACACACACACGTACCGAACTGCATGGTCCGCATGAGCTCGATGTAGCGCGCCTCGCGACTGGCGCCGCTGACGGCGGCCGCCGCGCTGCTGCCCGCGCCGTCCTCGTCGCCCTCGTGCACCCACACGACAGTGGAGCACACACACACACACACACACACACACACGTACCGAACTGCATGGTCCGCATGAGCTCGATGTAGCGCGCCTCGCGACTGGCGCCGCTGACGGCGGCCGCCGCGCTGCTGCCCGCGCCGTCCTCGTCGCCCTCGTGCACCCACACGACAGTGGAGCACACACACACACACACACACACACACGTACCGAACTGCATGGTCCGCATGAGCTCGATGTAGCGCGCCTCGCGACTGGCGCCGCTGACGGCGGCCGCCGCGCTGCTGCCCGCGCCGTCCTCGTCGCCCTCGTGCACCCACACGACAGTGGAGCACACACACACACACACACACACACACACACACGTACCGAACTGCATGGTCCGCATGAGCTCGATGTAGCGCGCCTCGCGACTGGCGCCGCTGACGGCGGCCGCCGCGCTGCTGCCCGCGCCGTCCTCGTCGCCCTCGTGCACCCACACGACAGTGGAGCACACACACACACACACACACACACACACGTACCGAACTGCATGGTCCGCATGAGCTCGATGTAGCGCGCCTCGCGACTGGCGCCGCTGACGGCGGCCGCCGCGCTGCTGCCCGCGCCGTCCTCGTCGCCCTCGTGCACCCACACGACAGTGGAGCACACACACACACACACACACACACACACGTACCGAACTGCATGGTCCGCATGAGCTCGATGTAGCGCGCCTCGCGACTGGCGCCGCTGACGGCGGCCGCCGCGCTGCTGCCCGCGCCGTCCTCGTCGCCCTCGTGCACCCACACGACAGTGGAGCACACACACACACACACACACACACACACGTACCGAACTGCATGGTCCGCATGAGCTCGATGTAGCGCGCCTCGCGACTGGCGCCGCTGACGGCGGCCGCCGCGCTGCTGCCCGCGCCGTCCTCGTCGCCCTCATGCACCCACACGACAGTGGAGCACACACACACACACACACACACACACGTACCGAACTGCATGGTCCGCATGAGCTCGATGTAGCGCGCCTCGCGACTGGCGCCGCTGACGGCGGCCGCCGCGCTGCTGCCCGCGCCGTCCTCGTCGCCCTCGTGCACCCACACGACAGTGGAGCACACACACACACACACACACACACACACGTACCGAACTGCATGGTCCGCATGAGCTCGATGTAGCGCGCCTCGCGACTGGCGCCGCTGACGGCGGCCGCCGCGCTGCTGCCCGCGCCGTCCTCGTCGCCCTCGTGCACCCACACGACAGTGGAGCACACACACACACACACACACACACACACGTACCGAACTGCATGGTCCGCATGAGCTCGATGTAGCGCGCCTCGCGACTGGCGCCGCTGACGGCGGCCGCCGCGCTGCTGCCCGCGCCGTCCTCGTCGCCCTCGTGCACCCACACGACAGTGGAGCACACACACACACACACACACACACACACACACACGTACCGAACTGCATGGTCCGCATGAGCTCGATGTAGCGCGCCTCGCGACTGGCGCCGCTGACGGCGGCCGCCGCGCTGCTGCCCGCGCCGTCCTCGTCGCCCTCGTGCACCCACATTAGCGCCGACGTCGCCTGTACAAGTCAAACATATACACATCAGCCAAAGCTCTCTCCTATTACCCATGCGCACGAACGCATTTAGGACGTAAATGACCTTTTCATCACACTTGCTGTCTAAGCGCGCCATTGCTTACGCGCGTAGCGGGAGTAATAGAAAAGTGAAATTCTCTAGGGAGTAATAGAAATTTCAGTACGTCATTTAATAATATTATGTCTTAAAACTTATTTTTTTCTCGGCAAGTGTGATGAAAAACATTGTATACATCACGGTCGGTAAGAGGAATATTAACTCGAGTCATAAAATTCTAACACTCTCGTTAGTAATTCCGTACTTACCTCCCTTGATGCACAATGTACTATATTCGCGGGTTGGCGATCGCAGTAGTGTGTCCACTATGACGACGCTGCTGCCCGTCATCAATCGAGGATAAATAAAAGGTTAATGACACTTCAATTCCGTAGTCGACTCTTACGACACCCACGGGAAGAGTTGGGGCGGTGACAAATGTATTTTTACTGCCGTCATCACACGGCTTACACTCACATACACTCACTAACTAAATCGGGCTTCTCATTAACGTTTTGACCGTCAGACGACGAAAGAATATGCTGAGCCCCAGACGCCACGCGTATACAATTATTTAGGCGAAATTTAACTTGAAGCCGTCACGCTTAAGCCTACTTAAGCATAAGCTTAAGCATTGGCGTATCTATCGGCCAGTGCGGTCATTGCCGTAGTAATCACGATTTTCCGTTGCCGGCTATCGACCGTTGTCAACTGTGGCGGTCAAAAGGTTAAAACATAACCTAAATTAGTAAATTACGATACAGGTGCGAAATGAAGTTAGGAACGAATGGCGATCAATTAATACAAGACCAAAGGGAGTATTTTAAATCTGCAGGAGTTACGAATTCCCTTTTCGCATGAATATTTCCTTCCTTGATTGCACGATGTCAGCATATTGCACGTGTAGTTTCTCCTTCACCTAGTCCATATACATCCTTCTCGGACTTTCTTTTTATCTTCTCTTCGACTTTCCCCATATGATGGAGTTAATATGAAGGATCCACGGAAAAAACATGTCTAGTCAATTCAAATTACAGAAGGAAAACCACCTTACTTTTAACAGAATAAGGTGTGAATTTGCCCTAATTTTTTTTCGTGGACCCTTCACATATTCGTTGTGTCGTATAAGATGCCCAAACATTTCCCTCTTCTACACAATTAGAAAGATGTTTAAAATTACAGAACACTTATACAGAACAATAATATCGATAAATTACCTGAATATCAGCTATAAGCGATGCGAGCCCCTCGTCTTCTTCCGAGAGCTCTGAATTACTAGACGTGCTAAATCTTTGGCTATAAGTCATCTTTCCGAATATGTTCTTTTTACTCATCCTGCGAAAGAGAAAATGTACACTTATATATTACTTAGATTCTGTTTGTTGCTAGTGATATCATCCTGAATCGTATTACTATAGTAGCGACACAAAATAATTAAGATATAATGTTGTAAGTCATAATAACACTAATATCAATCAGTACGGCACGCATGAAAGTAATGAAAAAGAATAAGCGATAATGTTGTTGAAACATTTGTATTGTATTTCCTTATTACGGCTTGAGTACTATTAATATAACTTCGTGGAGTGGTCCAAGAATAATTCACTAAACCACGATACATTTTTTAAAGCTGAATGGAAAGCTGTCACGATGAACTTCAGGTGTGAATACGATGAAACTAATTCTTAACCTTAGAATCAAACTCACAGAATGTAAATTCGGACGTCTCAGTAAAAAAACGAAATATTTTGTAACTTTATGTTACTTTGACAACTACACTTTTGTAGTGATCGTGTGTTGTCAAAGTTAAAGG
>JALPQI010017177.1:0-36679 GCA_025490895.1 Thaumatotibia leucotreta
CAACGTCATACACAAAATCTACCTGGTTTTCCAGCCCCAGTGAAAATGATACTTGCTCCTAAATCCTGTAGGCGAGTTAACTCGTTAACAGAAATCATCTTCTTAGGACCGAAGGACGACTTAACTCGGCTAGGTAAAACGATTTTCAGAGCCGGTAGACGAGATAACTCGTTAGCTAATATTGTCTAAATGCGAAATTTTAGGTATAGTTAGTTATTTTTCTCCATGTTGTATGTGCAAAACGAAACTATTTTGACTCAAATATGTAACGAATATTTTTGGGGTAATAAAATAAGAAATTTATTCACCAGTTACCGACGTCACAATAACTGCAGCAAATAGTTACGACTTGAGGCCAAGAGATGTGTCCGGTTGTGTAACTACAAGTGACTGTCGATTGCCCTAAGATTTACTGACAAATTGATTAAAACGAGTATACTCGTCTACCGGATCTGAGAGGTCATCGCAGAAGACGATGTAACTCGTCATCCGGGCTGAAAGGGTTAAATAAATTAAGTACATTTAAGTACATTTGGACTCGTTTTCACCAATCTTTTATTCGAAGCTTACTCTTGTCGAATTACTATTTTCGACAATACTATCCGAGAGTAATCGTTATTCTTCGAATAGTTTGTAAAATCGAGCTTTAGTATATTATTGTAAAGCTCCTTAATATTTGTGCTGCCGTGTACTTGATATACGATATAAAATAAAAATGCATCACATTTACTGCACACGCCATGAGTTCATAATGACGCCTTTTGATATAAGGTACAGATTGTCAATGTGGGTGGCGAAGTTATAATAACAAGGTAACTTTGTTTAATATAAACACACGCATTTTTTTTCATTTAGGATCTTTTGACCGTCTGTCGATTGTACACCACATGAGTCACTTAACTTCAAACTCCATTTCTGTAATTTAAGGTATGGTTTTTGTTTAAAATAAAAGGTTAAACTATTTTTTTTACTATCTGCAGATAACACTCCATAAATCCAGTCTGTTATTAAAATTATACAAATCCACACTCAGTTTTTTCAAAGATACATAAATCGCAATCGATCATATCAAATGAAGGTAAATGATTTCAAAAAAAAATTCTAATGATTAGACTAGTTCAGATGGTTTAAAAGGTGAATTAGTCTAACAGGATCGCTTTCTTTAACGCTTTAGCCTTATGAAGAAAAATCTGCGTTTTTAAATAATCAAATGATTATTTTTTTCAATAAATCTTACCACTTTAGAGAGTGGATTTATCTGAGTTTGAAGTTAACCGACCCACATCGTATGTGTTAACGACAATAAAGGTCAATTTGAGTGATAATTGCATGGCCTTATCAACGCATCACTTGTGTTCGAAGTATGCTGTTCAAAAGGTGTTGATTAAGTGATAGTGACATCTACTTCTACGACCTGCAGTGTTATTCACTAAGGAAACCGCCTTGCTGTCAGCGCTGTGTCAGTGCTGCGGCAGCGTCGAGCCTAAAAATGGTATTCACTAATGTACTTTAAACGACACTAGTGCTCGGCGACGAATGCGGCGTGAGCTGGAACTACATTGCGTCGAAAGTTTGACGTTTAATGTATGAACTTCGTATTCTCTAACGAAAAACAGCGACGAACTCGCCCACAACCTCGCTCACAGCCTCGATTCCTAATGTCAAATCAAACAGCTAGGATTTAGACAAGGCTGTCTCGACATCGAGCTCGTTGACGAACGCAGCGTGTCAATAAGAGAATAGCATGACGAATGTGTCAATAAGAGAATAGCATAGCTGAGCCAACAGATCAATTTTAGTTCCTATTAAAACATTAAAAACGTTTATAACAGTGCTTAATCCTTAAAAAGACATGTTATTAACATCAACTTTTTTACTATAAATATTGTCAGTTACATTGGTAAAACTAAATCCTTACAAATGTAAAGCGTCCGTTTTGTACACAGATACGTGTTCTATTTATGGTGCATATTTTTTACAAAATACCTAAGTATGAGCTGTATGACGTTATAAAACACGCTAATTGTTTACCAAAATTAAACCAGTGTAAACACTTATACACGAATGGCAACAAACGCATATAAAATATATTTAAACATCAAAACGTCGTTGTAAATTCATCACAACTAGACGTATACATGAAATCAAACACCTTGGTCCCTAAAAACTAAACTCATTGATTGTGCATGAACAAGATTATAAATAGGGAGTAAAAATATCTTAGCAGGTACTAAACACATATGAATAGAAAAAAAAACGTAAATGGAGTCTGAAACTGCAAGCATTATGTTATGAATAATTTACCAACAATACTGTTAGTTCTAATCATTCCTGAAATACTTTTAAGATAACTATATCAATAAGCTAAACCTTTAAGAATCGCATTTTATAGAAACCGTCCCATCATTTCTCACGTCAACGCATAAATATGGACTAAAAACCGGGTTCTGAAGACCGGTACATAGAATTTCTATGTGTTTTGACTATTTGTTTAAAAAATAACTTAAAATCATAACGATATGTTTTGCCAACGATTGAAATCATCTCAAACCAAAATAAACCGGTTTAGTATTTATGTACATAAAAGTTTAACCGATTTTTGGCATTTCCACTTTTTGGGACACCCAATTAGCGCGATATTAAAAAAACTTAGTTGCAGTCAGCTTCTTAACGACAATTTTTAGGAATCGGGCTTGATCGGGGTTTTTATATTACAATATCGTTTATAATTTATAAAATTATAGCCAAAACCGAGTCGGAGTTTTTGTTAAAATTCATAGCTTTATTATCGTTACAAACCTGACAAAAATGGTTTTTAATTTCACGCTAATTGGATACCTCTAAAAGTGAAAAAGCTCTTATAGCACAAGTCAAACCAAAACCGGTTCGTAAAAACGGTATCAGATCTCAATCGATTTCACCTGGATGCAGCAGCGAGCGATCGATTAAAGATTGAGAGAAAGAGTCTTCTGGATAATCTGCTTTAGCTTCATCGTCATTTGAATTGACAGGATCACTTAAACTAGAGTCTTCGAGTTGATCTTCCCCGTAACAACGTCGTTTGTGGTCAGATGGGAAGTTGTGGTATGAATGCTCGACCCTTATGGCTTGCATTGTGTTGCTGAAATTAAAGAGAGATAATATAAATAAATATCTTGGGACATATACAGTTCGTCCCAAAGTTATGGGACATGAAGGGGAAGTACCTTGAATATCGTAAATAGGATATTTTGCTGAAAGAAGACTTTATTTTATTATGAGAATAAAAATATATTGCATTTAAAAAAATCCACTTTAATGCGAAAAAATTTTTTTTTCGTAATTTTATGATGTCAAAAGAATGGATAAAATAATAATAATTTTTCTTAAGAACATAGTATCTGAAACTAAAAGAATAGCCAAACAAGTATGGTTCAAAATTCGAAAAAAATTGTAAGTAGTTGGTTCGGTTTCCGGGTGAAGCAAGTAATTTTGAATGCACTATTTTAAATTTTTAAAATAACATTAAGTCTTCTTTCAGCAAAACACACTATCTACGATATTTAAGGTACTTCCCCTTCATGTCCCTTAACTTTGGGACGCCCTGTATCTAACAGATTGATACAATAGATACTTACAGTAAACGGCCTTAAGTAATGTTGCCATTCTTGGGAAAGAGACTCTGCTTCATAGAGCATTGTCTCTTTTTAACTTATTGACATTTATGCAATATTGTTTGTCTCCCAATAACCGATGTGCATTACTTATGGCCGTTTACTGTAAATACATACACTGACACACCAAGGAACAAATATTTGTGATAAATAAATACATAACACAAATAATGACCTCGCCGGGATTAGAACTTGGAACCTCCAGATTCGTAAGCGAAAACTAAATTAATTAATTGTTAAGGCAAAACTAATATTGGATCAGCTTTCTGTAGGCTTTGCGCTAGGGAATGCAAAATCGGTTATTTATTATGGGTAAACCGGTTATTAAAACCATATTCGGTTTTCCATTGCTTAGCGCAAGAGTAAGGGTGCGGCTCCACTGAGGCGGAGAGGAGCGGAGATGTGCAAAATTGACCAATTACATTCTTCAAATTCAAAATTCGAAACACTGTCATGCGGTCTCATTGGCCAATTTTGCACATCCCCGCTCCTCTCCGCCTCCGTGGAACCGTACCCTAAGGCGGCGGTAACTCGCCAGTGAGAGACACCTGTCATTGTTTAACTGTATCTTTCTTTTACCTAGCGTTGTCCCGGCCTTTTCCTACCACCTTTCCTCCAATTTGTTTAACTGTATTATTAAATTAACCCTTAATTATCTGTTCCCTGTCCTTTGGCAACTAGGCTAAGCACCCTAATCACGCCATCAAGGGAGTGACAGAGACAAATGCTGGAAATTTTTGACCTACAGGCCTACAGATTTCCTCAAATTTTGTTGACAAGTGCTCATTCCAAATCGGGTATTGATTTATTCTCATTTTGATTAGTTTTTTCTGCTTTTTTTAATGTCTATGAAGGTTAAAAACTTGCCAATCGCTAACGCTTAGTAGCAGTATCGTAGTTTTGCCTCTCTGTCACTCTTTCATATTAGTGCGACAAAGACAGTTGGCTGCCTTTCGTTTACGATTGACGATTAAGCGTTAGCGATTGGCAACTAGGCTAAGCACCCTAATCACGCCATCAAGGGAGTGACAGAGACAAATGCTGGAAATTTTTGACCTACAGGCCTACAGATTTCCTCAAATTTTGTTGACAAGTGCTCATTCCAAATCGGGTATTGATTTATTCTCATTTTGATTCGTTTTTTCGGCTTTTTTAATGTCTATGAAGGTTAACTTTCTCTATGTATGAAGACACTGGCCACAAATAAATGTTGTAACAGGTTTTTTTATTAATTTAATTTTATCATGTCATTTTGACATCCATGTCCATATTGTCCATGAGTAGAATAATTATGTAAAAGGAAGTAAAACAAAAATTCCAATATCTGGCCTACTACCGCGAAAATCGAAATTCGTAAATTTCGTGAATTTTTCTCTGTCACTCAAACGAAGGCGTCATTAGAGTGAGAGAGACAAATCCTCGAAATTTACGAATTTGGTTTTTCGCCGTAGGGTCGATGTTTCGGAATTTAGAAACACACACTATGAAAAAAGGGGCCTTTCTAAAATTATACCTACCCAATTATCGGTTTGTAATAATTATACAACTGCTGTAAAATATTATGAAATATTTTTTATCATATAGCTGTATTATGTGTAACAAAAGCCGAACGTGATATGATATTTCGTGGCCTTGAATCGAGTAAATACTGGTTTGCGTTGTATGGCTGTCAGCTGACAACCGGTCAAAACAATATTGATACTAGTAATTATGCAATATACCTACATTCGAGTATTGCCTGCATTGCATTACTTATCTACAAAATGTAGTACTAATGAGTATGTAATATACCGTTCTATACAGTCGCCATCAGATTTATCGGAGCGGTCAGGGTAGTCATAAATATCTGAGCAGGATGTTTAGCCAAGTTGCCAATCGCTAACGCTTAGTACCGTATCGTTTTCCTCCTCTGTCAGTCTTTCTTATTAGTGCGACAAAGACAGCTGCCTTTCGTTTACGATTGACGATTAAGCGTTAGCGATTGGCAACTTGGCTAAGCACCCAGGCCTCTATTTTTATGGCGTTAGAGTGCGTGTTAAAATATTTTTGAGAACCATGGCAGTTCCGATATATCTGATAGCGATTTTACAAGTGAAGGGTCCACGGAAAAAACATGTACAGTGCTTAAAAAAATCAGGGCAAATTCACAACTTATTCTGTTAAAAGTAAGGTGGTTTTTCCTTCTGTAATTTGAATTGACTAGACATCTTCTTTCCGTGGACCCTTCAAGTCATGTTTCAGTTTTATGTACGATTTATTCAGTTAATTATAAGTAATTTAATGCATCACATCTTACTTTACGGTAGATATCAGAGTTGGGCAAAAAGTAATATGAGTACTTCTGTATATTACATTTGTATGTGTACTTTGTAATATATATATGTAATCGGAAGGAGTAATCATATTACTTTTTGCCCAACTCTGGTAGATATTAATAAAGTAAACCAGGATTTTTTCTAATATTCTGAATAAAGAAATATAAATGTACGGTTTAACTCATGTATTACGGAGAGCCTAGGTCTCCATTAGGGCTTGTCCATTAATCACGTCATACTGTATAGGGGGAGGGGGGAGGCTGGGGGGTCAAGAAATATCACCAATTATCACCATAGGGGAGGGGGGGTCAACGGACAAATCACGTGTAATTTTTTGTTACACTCGAATCTGCTGAACAGCATTATTTATAACCAGTACAAAAAAACACTTTTTTATAAAACACTTAAAACACTAAGTTTTGAAACTTCGCGAACATTTTCCTCGTATTTGGAAAAAAATACGTAAATTCAAGTGTTATTAAAGGGACTACTTGAGTTGGCAAAAAATTACACGTGATATTGGCTTGGTCCAGAAAATATCACCATGGGGGATGGGGGGGTCTAAATCAGGCTAAAATCGTATGACGTGATTAATGGACAAGCCCTTATCAAGCACTGAGCCCACACAATATGTTCCATGATAGTTTGAATTTAAATTTATTTCCGACCAATGCATAATTTGTGTTTGTTTTTAGTAAAACGTCCCACTTTGTCGCCTACCATAAAGACGAGATTTCCTTGTATCTTCATATGAATAAACTGACAAAGCGGCTTTATGGCAAACTATAAAGTGGGACGTTTTACTAAACTCACTCACATTTTTAGTTAAACAAATAAGCAAACAAACAACAAGGTTAAACAGTTAAACTGCAGTATATTTAGGCATTTTGTTTCCGCAAATATATGCACGTCGATTGCAAAAAAATTAAAACAAAAATCACGATAACTTCGTAACACAAAACCGTTACGTTAAATTTCGCTTTTATTTATTTTAAGACCTTACCTATGTATTTTTTTTTTAAATCGACTCTTATATTGTTTTAATGTTGACGTCTGACGTATTGGCATTGACATTGCACCTCACAGATACTTATGCCAAATTTAAAGTTGACCATGATAGGATTAAAAATAGCACTAAAATTACAACATACCTAGTTTTCCTTAACACCGGCCGTCCCATTTCAACTTGCAATTCCAGAGAATACAGCTTCGCTAAAGATTCCAGCTTTTCTTTTTCCTCGGGGTCATTTAGACTTGGCAACTTCAGCTCCGATTGACAGGAATCTTGTAAGAACTTTGAGAGTTGTTCGTTCGCTGCGCTAAGTATCAGGAAACCCGGCCTTTCATCCCGGATTCTGCGACAACCTGCCCTGATTTCCCTCACTTCGGTCACAGTGGCTATGCCCATGGAATGTTCGCTAAAATAATGGTCACTCTGTGGACTCCTTTCACTCACATTGAGATCACTTGATGAAGTTTTCTGCAGAGAGAAGTTCGTTCGTGGCGTTTGAAAACCATCCTGGTCACCAGTTTTCTCTTGAAAAGCTAGAAATGATTGGAAGAAGGATTCATTCGCGCTCTGGCCGGATATCCCAGCGTTCTTTATATCACTGAACGTAGAAAAAGAAGAATGTGGTTGTAGAATATCTCTGTTTTCTTTTAAAATTCCATCTTCAAGATCTACAACGGTTTTTGAATCGGACATCATAGCATCGTCATCATTACCAGAGTCTACATTAGCTCGTTTCTTCTTAAATCTGTTTTTGCAACTCGCCCAACCACTTTTGACTAGACTTTTTTCTTTTTTAAGCCGCTTTGGAGGAGGCATGTTGCTTACTGATTTTGGAGAGTTATTGTTCACTGATTTTGATGATTTGAAGGTTAAGCTTTTGTTAAAGACTTTTAGTTCTTCAATGCCTGGCCAGTCTGTTAGTTCATCGTCACCTTCTCTGTCACTATCGTTAGTGACGACTCCATCGGAGTCACTACTGCTTAACGAACTTGATTCATTTCCAGCGCAATCCATCCCGCTATTTTGATCATCAAAGAGCAAGGGATTTCTTAGAGAGTTAGGTGGATGACTTTTGTTCAGCATTTTCGATTTCCTATACATCTTTCCGTCATACGTTTTCCCTGTACTAGTGGTTGGATTGAAGAATGGGGGCAAGTCGGTAGCAATTTTGTATCCCGTCATTTTTGATAAGGTTGGCGTGCCGTTTTTTGAAGAATTTTTGTAGACAAAGTTAAAACTAGAGCTGCCCGGCAAAGATGGAGTATTTGTAAAACTGGAGGGCTTAGTTCCTTCAGTATTTTGGGATTTGAGAACAATCTTGCCGGGCTGTAAGACTGGTTCTTTCCTCTTTTTGTCCGCTTCATGCTTTTTTGATTTGAAGTCATTTTTGGAGAAGAATGCGGATTTAGAAGAGCACCCGCCGCTGAAAGATCTCTCTCTCATCTCACAGACATCTCCTTTGTCCCTGTGCGACCATTTTCTTTTGCCACAGAATGCATTTCTGTAAAATTAAGGTATTTGTTAGTAAATTTTAGTTAAAAAAAACTTATCAGAACAGTAATAAAGACATTATTAATCAGTTGTTCTGTCATAATACACATTTCATAAATTCAGAATAACTTAAAACTGAAGTGTAGTCTCCAAGGCACATACCTTTCATGTTTTAAAAAAGATTTATGGCGATGCATGTACAAGAGTGGCGCTAGACCCTGCGACTGTAGCATAATTGTTGATGGTGATGTGTTCGGCTGAAATAAAAGGAAATTGAAATACTTTAATAATATAAATTAGGCTGAGGGCACAGAAAAAATCACAAATTTTTGACTTTATTCTATAAATGAGTAAGTATGATTTTTTAAACTAACAAATTTGTAGAGTGCAAAAACTAAAAATATCTTTTTATGATCATAATATATAATATACCATAGAAGTATAATAAATCATACAGTGACCCATGTAAATTTAACTTATTCATTATGGTAATACTAAACTAATGAATTGATCATAACTAAACAAACTTAAAAACTAAGTAAATTTTGAGCTTAGGTATATTTATTTCCATGTCAACAATGTAGGTATAAGGTGCAAAGTGCTAAAGGTTTGTTGATAACCTAGAACATTGAATGTTGTTGCCATTGATTTTATAAATAATGACTTCTCCGAAAGCTTGCTGTGTTTCATATCATCAATAAAAAAAATTGTCTAAAACTAACCTCAGTGGTGATAGTCAAAATTTCCACTGGCGGAGATCTGTTTCCCTCCACATACTCCACAGGCATCTTTTTATATTTCCGTTTTCTCCTTGCATTTGAAGGCCTGGTAGGTGAGAAGTTCTCATTGAATGAGTCGGACTCAAAGTTCCCGATTTGGCAGTAATGCCGGGATTTGAGGCCCTTGTGCGGGTTGAGTTGGGGGTCATCGGAGTCAGACAGTGGTTGAGTTATAAGTGGGGCTTGTGGTGGACTGCTTGAGCTGCCATCTTCTGTGAGAAGGCTTACTGCTACTGCGGCCGCTGTGGACAAATGAAGTTTTTGATTATTCAACCCTCTGCATACGAGGTGAAAAATGTCTATATGAAAATTCCATAAATTTGGGTTCTGGCATACCCCACCTCATATGCCAAAGGTTTATTATGAACCAATCAACTTTTATACTGAAGCTATTTTTTCTGGTAATGCTGGAGACTATTTTATTCAAGTTATTAACCCCTTGTATGCTTCCTATCAAATCACGTATGCTTCCTATCAAATCTTGTACGCTTCCTATCAAATCTTGTGTGCTTCCTATCAAATCACGTATTCTTCCTATCAAATCTTGTATGCTTCCTATCAAATCACGTTACTGAAAAAATTACCTTGACAATTAAAACAATGGGTCCGTTTCTAAGCATACAAGGGGTTAACCCTTTATAGGGCACTGGTCTCAAAAACGCCCATCCTGCATCACAGCATCAATGTCTTCCTGTATTTTTTTTTTCTTGTACAGAATTTTTCGTACTATAGTATGGCATTGAGAATTGAATTTAGGATTTTTTTGAGTCCGGCCCGTTAAAGAAATTGAAGTAAGTTGTACATTTTACATTATGTCTCATGCAAATTTAGATTCCAACCCTTTTAAATGCTTATGTGTATATTATTAAATGAAATACAGTTTACACAGTTCATACAAGCCGTGAAGAACTGGCTACTAAATCAAAATTACTCTCATACCGAAAGCCTCTTACATCCTATTCCATAAGTATCTACGAGCACTTTTTATACTGACAATTTTAATACAAGTAAACACACACCCATATACACACACACACATATTAACACACACATATTAACACCTACACACAACACTCAATTAAAAAACTATTATATACTTTCCCCTTGTCTAACTGCCCTAGTTGTACATTTTATCAAAATTACCTTCGTGTACTAGCTATTGTATATGCCTGCATTGCCGACTACATACTCTAATTGTATGAATTATAGTCAAATGGAAGGAAACTGATACTTATAGCACAGGCTCTGCCTATTTTAAGTATCAGTGACAGATATTTAGACAACATACCTATGTATTTAGTCCATAAACTTGCATGTAACCATCATTGTAACCCTGATTTATGAAATAAATTATTATTATTATTATATTATATTATACAGTTCACCAAAAGCATGAGACAGTAATTCAATAATATACACATAAGTAATTAAAATACAATGTATAAGGTGCAAAGTGCTGATGGTTTGTTAAGAACTTAGTATCTTGTATGTTGTTGCTGTCGATTTTGTGTGTGATTTTTACATATACAGTTATTCCTCGACTCCAAACAAGTGGCTGCTTATATCAGAAATGTAAACAAACTTACGCAAAGTCATAAGATAAAGATACTCACGCAGATTCCCCGCGGATCGGGTCCGCCGCCGGAGCCCTAACTTGCGCCGCTCCTGCCGGCCGCAGTTACTCTCCTCTAAGGCCAGGTTTAGGTCATGGTACAGCCGCTCCATACTCCCTAAACAGCGACTTTTCTACCCATGACGGTGAAAAACGTCTAGAACATACGATCGAGCAGACTGTTTCTTTGTTTATTTACACAAGCTCTAGGTGTCCTACTTTGATACAACTTCCGGAATAGGTTCATTAATGATTAAATTATGACACGCAACACTATAATTTAGGAATAATTCATGATTTGGATCATAATTATGATCGTATTCACTGTGCAAAAGGCCTTCACGAATACAAGTTCAATGATACTAACACAAGTTGTAAACTTTATCTCCAAAGCATAACCGTTAATATATTTCCGAATAGAGAAAATTCCGAACGAATTTTATTCAGCAGTTCTTGAAAATAACACCAACACTTGCGTTATTTTTCTTTGTCAGCGTATTATTTGACATTTTTAATTGACAAAAAAATGATGAATGAATGACAGGACAGCTTGACAAGTGAATGGATGTCGATGTGCGGTACTTGTGGTTGTGTTCATGCTTTCATAGACTATAGAGTAGGAACACTTAAAACTCATATACACGATCTGACAGTCCCAAGTATTGGATGGAAGGAACACTAGATACCGATACCGCTTCTGCCCTATTTCATCAACCTAGTTGGACATCCCTAGTACCAACGACCGTTGGTTGGAAGGCGTCTGTCAAATCGCGTCAATTTGTGCGCCAATTGTGATAAACAAGTTTATTGTTTTTTATTTGTTTTAAAGAGTTAATTGCAAGTTTTGGTGTTCGAAAATATCAAAAACCACGGTAATTATGTATATTAATATTTTTTTCTAGCGAAAGTGTAGCTAAAACAATAATTTGTAATCAGTGAATATGACGATAGTTTATTTTGAGCGGGAACTAAAAATGAGTCATTTTAAGGCTTTTCCGTGCACATAAAGCTATTTTTTTAATAGCATCATTATCCGTCAATGTTTTTCAAAACACTGCGTCGCGACTGTATTCGTTTTTGACTGAAATTCAGATTAAACAATAGCATCGTTGTTGAACCTAGATCACTGTAATACATTCCTTATCTTTCGATGGACAATGACATAACTGTTCCAGTGAACCCGTGTGATTAAAACTAAAAGTAAATCGGGGCTATAAATTATTATGTATCCTATATTATTTGACGTTAATTGTTTTATATTTTGGCACATACCTATGTCATAAGATAAAACTATTAACATTATTTATGTAAGGCCAGCTGTACACCTGTAAGTTCTTACGTAAGTTATAAGGACGGGGCTATACTAAGGAATGAGATAGTGATATTCACCTCTCATTCCTTAGTATAGCTCCTTCCCTATAACTTACGTAAGAACTTACAGGTGTACGAGCGCTCTAAGGTCAGTGTGGGTAAATCCGGCACATTATATTTTTAAGGAAAGTCTGTCTGTCTGTGGAAAGTGTGTATGTGTCTTATACTGTTGAGTTAAGGGTGGAAGTCAATTGCTAGACGGACTTTCCTGATAGAAGGTCTTGCCCGCATTTACCTTAGTGTTTTGGAACCGTATCAAATACAATCGTTTTCATATAGAAGACTTCATAATTATTGTATAGATTACCATAGCAGACATTAACATCTAATTACCTAGTGAGACTAACAGCCTGTTTCAAAGTCCCCAGATAAATATTTCAGTTGAATAAAGTTATCACTAAGCTTTTCCCCAGGCATATGAAAGAAAATCACAGTTGACCTTTATCAATACCTATATTTTATTTCGGTAACATGAAACGGGCCCTTATGGTAATAAAAACTAGGACAATTTTGAATCTCTGAAAGAGCTTTCTATTTGTGTTTTATTGTTAAGGTGTCCACTGGTTTCATATATATTATTATAGCTTACAAAAAAATTATGCTTGGCAGGGAGTTACTAATACTAGTGAGAGATCATATTTCATGTGGACAAATATAATGGTGAAAATCACTGATATAATTGTTAATTTGTCATAATGACAAAAATCAGCAGAATTTATTAGATTGCTTAGTTTGTACTGGAACCATATACATTTTTGGGATATTTTTTGTTTGAATTATATAGGTATATTATATTCGAGATGGGTCAGTAAAATGCATGGTCAAACTAAAAACTTCATCCATTTACTATACAAAAAGTAGTTCCAACTCTATTCAATTTACCTATAGTTAGGTTAGGTATTTAACTAAATGTAATAGTACATTGTGCATCAAGGGAGCTAAGTACGGAATTGCTAACTAGAGTGTTAGAGAGAGAGAGTTAGTATTCCGCTTACCGACCGTGATGCATACAATGTACACACTTGCTGACAAAAAATAAGTTTTAAGACATAATATTATTAAACATACTGTCTTTTCTATTACTCCCTAGGGAATATCACTTTTCTATTACTCCCGCTACGCACGTAAGCAATGGCGCGCTTTGACAGCAAGTGTGATGAAAACAATCTTGCAGTATCTCTTTATTGAAAAATGCAATTATAACTAGGTACTTAATGAATCAAATCAATGTAAATCCTTGTTATAACCAACCTAAGTCCTTGTTGTTTGCTAAAGCTTTACTTCTAATCAGCCTATCTCAGTCCACTGCTGGACGTAGCCTCTCCTATTAACGTACGCGGAATGAAATCTGGACAAAACATTATTTTCTTTAAGTCACGTCTCTTAACCTCCTGCCGCCCAGAATTTTCTGACCAAAGATGGGATGAGGCCTTTTTATAGGTTTGCATGGTTCGGGCCCAAGATATTCCAAGTACGATATTATTGATTTAGCATTATTGTATGAGTGTAGGGTTTTTTGTGGGTTATATGGCATATGAGTAGAGGGCTAAGATACCAAAAAAACATTGAAATTCAATGTCTTTTTAAAAGGTCTCCGGGCTGCTACCTCAAGAATTGTTTTATTTTCTATTTCTTTTATTTTTGAGTTTATTGTAATAATCATTTAATCATTATATAGATCATTTATTATGTTAATTTATGTATTAAAAATAAATCATAATAAAAGTTAAAAAATACAAGAAATAAAAAATAATCTAGTATATTTCCTAACATTGCTACGTATTAACATTTATATTGGCAAGAACCGGCATTTTCTTCAGCCATGACTATTTGATTTTTAAAATATATCGTATATTGTATACCAAAAAAAACAATAAAACTTATATGAAATGGACGACGACCCGATAATTAGGCACTAAACTTCTCCACGTCGGTATTTCATGTAAAAATAGGGTAACCGCCCATATGCCTTTTAAAATCACATCCTCAACGTTATTTGGCTATATAACATTATCCTATTTTTGCATACAAATAATAAAAAGATTTACCTAAGTAAAGTAAGTAAGTAAGTAGGAAATAAATAAAAATCGCTATAAATATATATTTTTTGTATTGCGCTTACTTTTCTCTCAGATTTTTAGAACCTACATTCTAATTTACTCACTCAGTAAAAAACTCAGTCAATGGCAAACTTAACTTGAGATCAATATCTTTATTGCCTACTAAATAGATCAGTATTGATCGCTCTGTCCAAATATAATCATTTACAAATTACAAAAGATTACAAAAAACTTTAAGATGCCATAGCTGAATTAGCATTGCTGAATTTCCTAATTTTTCATTCAATTAACATACATATTTGCCAATCCTAACGATTAAAGCCCGTAGACCTTTTAAAATGCCAATACAAGTTAATGCCCGCATGCCTTCTCGTAGGTCTCCCGATAAGAAGTTGTTGTATTCACACAAATTTATAGATTCATGATAAAATATATATTGAAAATCCAAGATGAATATTTTATGCACCTTTTACAACAAAAACATTAAAGAAATCTACCAAGATATCAAAGAAAATCATGGATTTACTCTCCACGTCCTCGATGCCTCTCCATTGTTGCGGAGGTTAACTCACAACTGTCTGATAATGGTAGACAGCTTGACGTTTATCTAAAACTTCAAACCTGACACTATCGTTCTGGAACCATCCAACTTTAATACGCGATTAATTTGAAGTTCTGTGAGAGGTTGAAGTTGGAGACCTTTTAAAAGGACTATTGGGCGTCTATAAGTTGAATGTGGTAATATGTTTGGGCCGGAACCACTAGTCAATCGGAGACCTTTAGGAAGGTCTTTGGGCGGCAGGAGGTTAATATCGATATTAATACGGATTCATGCAAGATCAAAATTGCTTGAATCTGAAATGTATAACTTCAGTTTTATGGTACTTTATCCATTGATATCGAAAAAATTCATGTTAGCATTTTTCTTGCCTCTAATTTATCTTCTGTACGAAAACTTTTAAACAGACATCCTTTGCTCATCATATTTCATATTCTAGTCCATTGGGCTATTGGTACTCTGAAAACAATAGTAAACTATGCTAAACATTTTTAGTAAGTTACCTATAGCTCGTTCAGCGTGACATCCATTACTGAAAAACCAGTGTTTACACTTTTTGGCCAAATGACGAAGCCACAATTTCATTGTTGTTGATTTTTATTATCGGTGTTGGTAGGCCTGCTCTTTGTTAAAGTTTCGTGATGCCTATGCTTTAAGGATATTGTTTATCAATTTTTTTTCTCTCTCTAGATCGACTCTCTCTGTTCGATTTTGTGATTCGGTCTAACGTAATCCCCTTTTTTCGAGCTCTCTCAGAAAAGTGGCTGTAGCTAAAAAGTTACATTACACTAGGGTTTCTAATATAATTTTTTGGAAAGAAAAAGAATGCGAAATTAATATAAAACAGTGTTTCAAATCTTGCCTACTTCTAAAAATTCAGAATTATCGTCGATTTTGGCCATAGCAAATGTGTCCTGTGGAAAATACATGCAGTTTTGCAACATTGGTATACTTTATTGGCCATAATTTCTAAAGAAAGATAGACATACAACACTTCCCAAATTAATTAACAAATGTACACAAATTAGTTTAGCATTGAGATACAATTTCTATTTAATTGTTTTTTTTTTACTTGTTCACAATCGGTCCCAATTTCATTACGCATACGTTAAACTATGCGTATAAACGCTTTGGAGGTAAATGCCCATGAACGGCTTGCAAGCGGATTGGGGATCGCAGTGATGTTCCTACTATGATAACACTGCCCATCATCAATCAAATCAAAGAATGATCAGTGACACTTCCCTCCCGGGAAGAGTTGGGGTGGTGACAAATGTATCCGTCCTGCCGTTACCATGCGGCTGCCAAATTGTTCATTATTTTTTATTTACCATTTCTACGAATGAACATTTGACTGTTTAAAAATGAGCCTTATATCAAAGTTATGGGACATGAAGGGGAAGTACCTTCGTAGATAGAATATTTTGCTGAAAGAAGACTTTATTTTATTTTTAAAATTAAATAATACTGCATTAAAAAAAATCCAAAAAAAAATTGCTGTTTCTAGGCATCGAACCTACTTTAAAACACAATTTTTTTTTCGGAGTTTTATGATGTCATTCGAAAGAATGGATAAAAAATAACAATTTTCCTTAAGAAACATAGTATCTAAAACTAAAAGAATAACCAAAAAAGTTTGGTTAAAAATTCGAAAAAAAATTTTAGTTGGTTCGATTTCCGGGTGAAGCAAGTAATTTTTTGAAAAACTTGGAATGCAGAATTACAAAATTTTAAAAATAACGTAAAGTCTTTTTTCAGCAAAATATCCCATCTACGATATTTAAGGTACTTTCCCTTCATGTCCCATAACTTTGTGACGCCCTGTATATGACGTTAAGATCGGAAAAATGGTGAGTCTTACTCATATCAACATGGATTAATCTATAACTGTCAAAAGTTTATTCTTAGATCTCGCAGACTATACACAATCATCATCAGCAGCCTATGTTAGTCCACTGCTGGACGTAGGCCTCTCCTATTAACTATGCGTATTAGGAGACGCATTAGGAGGTAAATGCCCATAATCGCCACGCTGAGCAAGCGGATTGACGATCGCAGTAATATGTCCACTATGATGACGCTGCTGCCCATCACCAATCTTGTAGAATGGGCAGACTATACACAATATACACAACTAAATTCCCATCAGCAATGGAGCAGACTCCAGCCGGGCGCACCCGGGCAGCTTTAGCCGAGATCCCGTTCCGCCTCGACCGCCTCCGAGTATCTCCGCCCCCGCGAACCCCCCTCGCCCCGCGGACCGCCCCCCTGCAACCCCTCGCGAACACCAGGCTGACCCCCAACACGCGTGAGGGGTCGCCGGCGCTGCCCCCCGGGTATCTGAGCCCAGCGTCGCCTGATGAGCTACTTATACAGCAGCGGGGTATGTTGACGGATTTTTCGTGCTGTCTGATGAAGAGTTATCCCTTTCGGTCTTAACAATGTGCCCATAACAGCAAAAGGGACAAACAATACTTACCGGCTTTCTAAGTTAGCAGACGTTTATGAATAAGGGTGTTATGTTGACGGATTTTTCATGCTGTCTAATGAAGAGTTAAAGGCTTACCCCCTTATTCATAAACGTCTGCTAACTTAACCAGCCGCTAATCATTGTTTGTCCCCTTCGGTCTTAACAATGTGCCCATAAGAGCAAAAGGGACAAACAATACTTAGCGGCTTGCTAAGTTAGGGAGCGTTCAAGTATTACGTAACGTAATTTTTGAAGATTTTTGACCCCCCCCTCCCCCCGTTGTAACGCACCGTAACTTTCTTCTGTAAACTCTAAGCGCTACGTAACACTCAAATGACCATTTTTACCCTAAAGTCGCAAAAAGTTATGTCATAGTTTTTATCATTGGTATAGTTTTAATTGCGGTAATCGGATTCCCCGTGAAAAATAACTGAAAAGGGTTGCCAATTTGAGAGTTTTGATTCCCTAGTTATTTACTTAAAAAAACAATGTTACGTAACGTGGTGTAAGGAAGACCCCCTCCCGCCCCTGTAACGCATCGTAACGTTTTAGGAGACCCCCCCCTCCCCCCTAAATTGCGTTACGTAATACTTGAACGCCCCCTTAGCAGACGTTTGAATAAAGGGGATTAGTCAAACATAAGCTTTTTGAGGTGTGAGAGTGGCGCGAAGAAAGCTCTTATTGCTCTCAAAACGCGTTTTAGGTATTTCTCAATTACATTTGTGGGTTGTCACAGCCATGTACAAAAACTTAGCATTACCTCGTCTCAGGGGCTACCTACTTCACAAATAAGTATCAAAATGCTGGATTTCCTGGAAAACCTCAACTTTTGAACATGGTTATGACACACCTGTCAAATTAAATAAGAAACCATTCTTCTCTTGGTCTTAAACGTCCCTATTATATGTCATTTCATTATCTAAGGCATCTTCAATTTTTGCAGTCAAATCTATTACTTAGTAAACTGATGAGATGATACTAACATTCTTACTTAGATAGCAAAAGAAAGGTCAGGACTATCCAAATGCTTTTATTTTTAACTATAACTCACCTCACCAATTTTCTCTCGAAAGCTATGTTGTACGATTCTCACCTTCCAGGGAAGTGAAACGTCTATCTTCTTAACAGTTTTTTCATTGTAAAACGCAAATAACAGATGTTCTTGGTTTGATTTTCAGGTCGCAAGCGGCTGCCGGTGACTTGGTCACCAGACATTGATCTGAAGCGACAGTCCTTCCACTCCACAGTCCGCACTCCCCCCAAAATCCTGCCCAACCGCCTATCCCCACCAAAACTTGGAGTAACCCTCCGTTCGACCCCAAGAAAACGTCTCATCTTAGACGAAAGAGTCCCCCTCACCCCTGAAAAAATTGACTTTAGTGACATCAGCACCCCACAGAAATTCAAAATCACCAGCCCCATCAAAGGCACACCGCCGATCAAACGTCCTCGCATCGAGAGAACTTTAGAAGCTGACTTCAAAAGCCCTATCGACATGGCTCTGAAAGGCTTAAGCCCGACGCAGCTGATAAACGTGATTAAGAAGATCACTTATAAACACCCGGAAATTGAAAAGGAGATTCGTATGGAAATGCCTGTTCCGGATTTAGCGCCGCTCGAAGAGCGCTTGTGCTATCTGAAGTGTAACATCTTTAAAAGCTTACCATCTTCTCGTTTAACTTCTAAAACTGATTCACCAGCTTATTCCAGGGTTGCTACGCATTTAGGCGCCTTCAAGAAGTGCGTTATTGAGCAAGGAAAGACTCTGGTTGAGTCTCAGCACTGGATTAGTGTTATGGAATACGTTTTTCTCGCTTGGAGCTACGTAAGGGCTACCCCCGTGTGGGACCATCAACCCAATAACGCGACAAGGAAGCAATGCTTCAAAGCGTTGATAAATTTTTGCACAAATGCCTTGAAAAAAGGTTCTTTTGATAAGGAATTCTTGATGGACGTGCAAGATAAATTGGAGAGCATGGTTTCTGATGCTGAAGAGATTCAGTCCTGTTTGAAGCATGTCCAAGGACAATTGCAGGATTCTTAATAGCTTACGTTGTTTACTTGTTAAATATCGCCGCTTATTTACTCAAACTCGTATCTTCAACACTGACTTATAGAAAAAACACCCGTATTTACAGCAAAAGAAATGTCATCTTTCCACGAATTTGTAGATCAGTTGTTGAGTATAGTATGACGACGATATCGTTCGCATTTAATTGGAAAATTATTAATTAGGCAAAATGTTTAGATAATTCTTCGATTTTTTTATTAGTTAATTGATCGATATCCTGATTGAAAGTTTTTATTAATTATTGATCAATCAATTTCCATCTAATTTTAATAGAATATGTTTGAATTGTTTTCTCTCTAAACGACTGATGTTGAAAAGAATCAAGCTAGAATAATGTAATGTAGAATGATTGTCTTCCATAGCAGGAAGTATTAAAATAGTTGATTCTTTTCTTACCTGTGAAAATGCCAAATCTTCAGTCTTAGTATTAATTATAATTTAATTTTACCATGTTTCTTACTTGCATGATTGGAGGCTCACGGGCCATAAATATATGTAAACCTTTAGTTTTAAATAACTTAGGTTATTTACTATTTACAAAATATGATCCAAATTATCGTTTTTAATGAAATATTGCCTAAAACTCTGCTTTAAGTTGCCATCACCTCATATCTTAATATATACTGGAGATACTACATAGTTGTTTATCCTAAGTAGGTGTCAAAATAATTGTCTTTGCACTAAAATTTGTAACCAAATAATCCTACTCATTGGTACGGTTTTTATGTATATTAATGCTGTATTTGGTATGTAATGAAGCATTTTTTGAAAGTAAACAATTTTATTGCAAAGATAATAATTTTTACTTTACTAAGTTACACAAATCGTCTCAAGTAGTATTTGTCACACAATTAAGACTGAAATAAAATAATTTATTCGTTTCAGTTTTAAATTAATACAATTTAAAAATGTGCCTTAATCGTATTTGTAGTGTATCGCCTTAATTTGACGAAATATCACTTGATATAGTGTAACGGTTTTGTGTTTTTAGTTTTAAGCATTATTTTACGCTTAATAAATTGTATTCTTACAAAAAGTGTTTCACTTGTCTCAATTTATTTTTTTAAGCTTGAGCCAATTTAACAATATCATTTGGGACTTACCTATAAAATTATACAATTTTTCATCACGCTTGGCTGTCTAAGCGCGCCATTACTTGCGCGCGTAGCGGGAGTAATAGGAAAGTGAAATTCCCTAGGGAGTAATAGAAATGTCAGTACGTCATTTAATAATAATATGTCTTAAAACTTATTATTTTGTCGGCAAGTGTGATGAAAAACATTGTATGCATCACGGTCGGTAAGCGGAATACTAACTCGAGTCCTAAAAGCTAATAAACACTCTCGTTAGTAGTTTCGTACCTCCCTTGATGCACAATGTACTAATAAATTACATCGCCAGTTGACAATCTCAACGCGTTATAAAACCTATTTGATTATTTAATTCTTATCTACCTGTTACTTTTCTTTTTTTGCCTATACGAAATTAAACGTTGCACTATAGTTTTAAAAACTAGTTAGGTACACAAAATAAGCCTAGACACTCGTCATCAATTTCAATCCAAAGTTGGGCATAAGCCATATGAATGAATGAATGAATAAATTTATTTCAGACCAATGTCCATATTGCATTAATTAGTAATTACAAACACAAAACAATCAAACAATTTTAAGATTTTAACCTAGTGTTAGTCTAACATCACAAATAAACATGAAATATATTTTTTATAAATAAATACAATGTCACAGCCAAAATCAAATAAATAAATTAAATGTCAACAAAACATAAAAATAAATAAAAATACAGAAATAAAATGAATAAATTATAAATTAAATTAAAAAGAATAAATTTAATCAAAAAAATGTAAAATAATTAAACATTTTAAATTTACTTTTTATCTTGACTGTGACTTGTGAAATACGTGAAGGTAATTAATTCGCTTTGTGAGTGGACAGTCTAAACGGTTAGCTAATGCGCTCAGGATGCTGTTTGAGCTGGCCCGTGCTCTGCGCGCTAACGAGGCAACACGCTTGCGCACTATGGCGTGAAAGCCGTCTGTGCGCGCCTCGGCAAACATAAGCGACGCACTGCAGTAACGCGGTAAGCCCAAAAGCATCCTGAACGCATTATTGTATTGTACTCGGAGATCATATGCCTCCCTTATTTTATTACATGCGTATGAACGTATTAATAGTAGATTACATCCCAAGGCCGTTTCAGGGCGACGCTCGAACTCTCGATCCAAGTACGGCGCGCTACCATACATTCAAACTTGCCATTGCAGAGTCACGCACAAGTGGCGTTACTCAGTGGCTCGGCGGCGCACAGTATCGCGCGCCCGTGATATTGTACATATTGGATGGCGTTATGCCGGAAATTACTTTAACCAATGAAATGATCTAATAAACTGATAGGTTTTATGTGGAAACTAGCTGGATTAACTACAGTAATAATTAGTAAAATACCATATTTGTCTTAGACAATCAAAGGACACATGTATTCATTTGTTCAAGTAAATAGACAAAATAGAAAAGCATAGACAATATAAACATACGCAGAATAAGAGAATGGCCAGTAAGTGGCGCTCAGGTTATATTATTAAAACCTGTTTAGTTTATGTTCCAACACCTGCCCTTGAACTAAACAGTTTTTAAACCAAGATTAGAAACACAATTTAAATGTTTATCTTTACACAAAGGCTTAGTTAAAACATCCGCAGGCATTTGATCCGTAGACAAGTATTCTAAGTTAATAATTTTATCACTCACAACTTGCCGCACATAATGATGTCGAATGTCTATATGTTTGCTTCTGCTATGATTGATTTGACTATTGCAAATCTTCTGCGCTGACTGACTATCGTTATACAAAGTAATAGGTAAGCATTTACCTAGGCATTCATGTAAGAAAGTCCTGATGAATGCAGCTTCTTTAGCTCCCTCGCATAGTCCCATGTACTCCGATTCTGTCGAAGATAAAGCTATGGTTCTTTGCTTACGACTCTCCCATGACACAGCCGAATTGCTTATCTTGAACACGTAACCTGTATACGAGCGTCGGTCCAGCGGATTAGACGCCCAATCTGCATCTACATATCCTGTAACAGATAAGGTTGATTTCTCATATTGTAAGGAATAGTCTATAGTTCCTTTCAAATATCGAAGAACACGCTTCGCTGCTTTCCAATGCATCTCAGAATAACAGTTGTTGAACTGGCTCAATAGGCTTGCTGCATGTGCAATGTCGGGTCTTGTGCACACCGCTAAATACATGATACATCCAATCATACTTCTGTACTTGGACTCTGGATCACAGTGTTTTCCTTTTTCAAATTTCAAACCAGTCTCCAAAGGTGTACTCACAGGCTTGCAGTCTGTCATATTGAATTGTTCCAATACCTTTTGTATATAATTTTTCTGATCAAGAGTAATTTTGTTTTTATCTTGAGTCAATCTCATGCCCAATATATGCGTAGCACGACCAAGGTCCTTCATCTCAAATATTCTCATCAATTCTGTCTTCAGCTTTCGCTTTTCCTCTGTATCTTTGCTAAAAATCAAAATGTCATCCACATATAATGCTAGTATAATGAGATTACCAGTAGAATCCGATTTAATGTAAACACAGGGTTCGCTGAGTGATTTTCTGAACTTGAGAACCTTCAGGGCATTATCAATTTTGTCATACCAGGCCT
Source organism: Thaumatotibia leucotreta (assembly GCA_025490895.1). NCBI lineage: Eukaryota > Metazoa > Arthropoda > Insecta > Lepidoptera > Tortricidae > Thaumatotibia > Thaumatotibia leucotreta. The sequence goes on from JALPQI010017177.1 coordinate 23,088, forward strand.
TCGATGCCTGTTTCAGTCCATAGACTGCTTTGTTAAGTCTAAACACGTAGTTTTCTTTACCTTTTACTTTATACCCATCTGGCTGTTCCATATAGACAGTCTCCTTTAAGTCACCATTGAGAAACGCTGTCTTAACATCCATGTGGTCAACATTCATGTCTAAGTTGACTGCCAGGGCAAGTAAAGTCCGTATTGTCGAGTATCTTACCACAGGCGAATAGGTCTCATTGTAGTCTATGCCATATTCCTGGGTAAAACCCTTAGCTACGAGTCTAGCTTTATAACGAAGTAACTGACCTTCTAATCCAAGTTTCTTCTTGAAAATCCACTTACATTTTACAGCTTTCTTTCCAGCAGGTAATGATGTCAATGTCCAGGCTTTGTTCTTTTCAAATGACTTGTACTCATCTACTATAGCTTCCCACCAGTATTCTTTTTCTGGTCCTGACAGCGCTTCACGAATAGTCTTTGGTTCAGCACCTTGACTTGCAGCTGTCATAGCAATAACACTATTAGCGGAGTCATATTCACTAGAACCTCGATCCGTAGTCATATTAGGATCCCATGTAACATCATTTGGGTCATCTTGATAACTGATACCAGATGTGCTCAGCTCATTTTCGGATATTTCAAGTACTTCGGAAACATTATGTACTTCTGGTATTTTGGTTACATCAGGTACTTTAGGTACATCAGGTACTTCAGGTACATCAGGTACTTCATGTTCTTCAGGTACTTCGAGTACATCAGGTATATCAAATACATCAGGTACTTCTGGCACTTCAAGCACATGAGGTACTTCGGGTACTTCAGGCAACTCCATAACAGGATCAGCTGGCAAAGAATCACATTTTAAAGGAGTTTCATCCATGCCATCGCTAGTTAAATGTAACTGACAATCAGTAATAGGGGTTTGCTGACTCAGTTTTATATCTTTATACATTTTATCTTCTAAAAAGTGTACATCTCGAGACTTGATACATTTAGACGGGTTTTCAGGAGCAATCAGTCTATAACCTTTTGATGCTTCGCAATATCCCACAAATACATACATTTTGCTCTTTGCATCCAATTTCTTACGTTTTTCTTTGGGAATCATTGCATAGGCAACACAGCCAAATACTTTCAAATTAGATAGGTTGACTTTATTACCTGACCATAGTTCTTCAGGTGTGGTGCCTCTTACCGCCTTACTTGGTGACTTATTCTTGATATGTATTGCTGTATTCAACGCCTCGGCCCAAAACCTCTTGTCCATTCCAGCATCCTGCAGCATGCAGCGTGCAGCCTGCATCGTCGTGCGGTTGCATCTCTCCGCGACCCCGTTCTGAGCTGATGAATAAGGCACGGTTGTCTGGTGCTGGATGCCATGCTCTTTCAGAAACATCTGGAACTGTTTATTCACATATTCAAGGCCGTTATCAGAACGTAATGCTTTTATCTTTAAATCAGTTTGATTTTCCACAAAGCTCTTAAAAGTTTTAAATACAGACAATACTTCAGCTTTGCTTTTAATGAAATAGCCAAAAGTCATTCTAGAATAGTCATCAATAAATGTCAAGAGATATCTACAACCACTGAATGAGGAAACTGGCATCGGTCCCATTAAATCACTATGGATTAGACCTAGTTTCTCAGTAGCTCTTGTATAAGATCTTTTTGGGAAAGGTAATCTACTTTGTTTCCCTTCAAGACATGCTACGCAGGGAGTATGCTTATCATCAGTGTAATCTATTCCACTAGCCATACCTCGTTTTAGCAAATCCATACTCCGTCTATTCAGGTGCGCCAGTCTCCGGTGCCATAAGTCCTGGGATGGCTTCATTCCACACAGGTTAGCAGCAGCATCATCACCACTTGACAAGATTTCAGGTATAGGCTCACCCAAATCCAAAGAGTGACAGGCCGCAGCTTGTTCGTTTCCATGTGACACTGTTGACACTTGACGCTCCATATCCAGTTCATAGACGCCGTTCACCTTCGTAGCACTGGCAATTACTTCTTTGCCACAGTAAATTATGCACTTTTGCTTCTTAAAATGCACTTCCAGTCCTTTATCTACCATCTTGCCAACGGAAATAAGATTGGTTGACAATCCGGGCACGTATATAACGTCACTCAATTTCGTAGTTTCATTGTGCCCTTTTAACAACAATTCCACCGTTCCATATCCTTCACTATGCAACTTTTCCTTATTAGCAACGGTAACTGAACGCGGCGAGTCTTCAACATAATCTTTAATTAGTGTTTTGGAATTTGTCATATGTGACGTTGACCCACTGTCAATGTAAAAAGAGTTTGACTTTATGTCAACAGCCAAAGCGGTTATTAAAGATCCATTCCACGCTTTATCAGTCTTCTCACTCTTATTAGCTTTATTCGGACAGTTCTTTGCATAATGATTCGGTTTCTTGCATATGAAACATTTAACTTTTGTAGAATGTTTATTGACACTTTTCGAACTTGTACCCCGGTTCGTAAACATAGAACTTTCTTCAGATTTATCGTCCCTTCGTAAATTTTCTTGAAGTAATTTACTTTTTACTGTTTCACTAGACAATTTAATGTTTGAGTTTTCCAACGCCATTATAAGTGGATCATAGTCTGGTGGTAGCCCACTCAACATAATAACTGACAGGAAATCATCATCTAATGGAGCATTTATGTCTCGTAGTTGTTGATCTACATCGGTGATCTTCAAGAGATACGCCTCCATATCTTTAAATTGCTCTAGTTTTAATCCAAATAACGTACGTAGCAGTCCTAGCCTTCTGCATAAGCCTTTATCTTCATAGGCCTTTTTGAGGTTGTTCCAAGCTTCGTAACCAGTCTTTGCGTTACGTACATGCGAAAAAGATGATGGGAGCACCATTAGGCATATTTTTGCAAGCGTTTTCTGTTGTTTACGATTGTCACTGACCTTGGGAACGCCAGTTGACGATTCCTCTATGCAATCCCATAAATCTTCGTGTATCAAGTACATACGCATCAAAAACTTCCAGTTTCCGTAGTGTGATATTCCACCGAGCTTTTGAAAATTGACCGCGATCCCGGAACTAGTCGCTGAAGACCTCGCTGCCGGCAATTCATCATCCGACATTTCGAATAAATTTTACACTTTTGCCGAAAAATTTTTACGTACTTATTATTTTCGTAATCTGGGCCCTAACCTGATAGGTTTTATGTGGAAACTAGCTGGATTAACTACAGTAATAATTAGTAAAATACCATATTTGTCTTAGACAATCAAAGGACACATGTATTCATTTGTTCAAGTAAATAGACAAAATAGAAAAGCATAGACAATATAAACATACGCAGAATAAGAGAATGGCCAGTAAGTGGCGCTCAGGTTATATTATTAAAACCTGTTTAGTTTATGTTCCAACATAAACTATTGTAAGATATTTATATGTTGAAATAAATATCTGGATATTTATTTGTTGAAATAAATATCTGACGGGGTGAAATTTTATTTGCTATTTACCTACACTCTAAGTTGTCATCGCCAAACAATGTCTGCTGTTTTATAAATTTCAATCATATCTGCACAATTGAAGGGATGTTTACAAAAACAACATAACTAGCATTTTTTCCAAATTTGAGTTTTTGATGTCATACTGTTCGTCATCAAAGGAGCTACAGAATGTGAAAAAAAATTGTCTAAAAACTTTCCCGTTTGGTAAAAAAATTTAAAATATTTTATTTCCCATACTAAACTGCACTAAAAAGTGCAGTTATCTGAAATAATCTAATAAACTATTGTAAGATATTTATTAAGTGAAATTATCTAATAAACTATTGTAAGATATTTATATGTTGAAATAAATATCTGGATATTTATTTGTTGAAATAAATATCTGACGGGGTGAAATTTTATTTGCTATTTACCTACACTCTAAGTTGTCATCGCCAAACAATGTCTGCTGTTTTATAAATTTCAATCATATCTGCACAATTGAAGGGATGTTTACAAAAACAACATAACTAGCATTTTTTCCAAATTTGAGTTTTTGATGTCATACTGTTCGTCATCAAAGGAGCTACAGAATGTGAAAAAAAATTGTCTAAAAACTTTCCCGTTTGGTAAAAAAATTTAAAATATTTTATTTCCCATACTAAACTGCACTAAAAAGTGTCGAATAAAACTACAGTATTAATACTCAGAGTAAACCATATTCTAAATCGACTTATAAAATGGGGAATATTAGCGTATATGCGTCAAGTTTTGCACAAAAACAACGTAACTACTCAAAATTTTACAAAAACAACGTAAGTGGCAAGGCTTATTTTATTTTTACCAAAAAAAGTAAGTAAGTACAGGGTGTTTGGTTAGCGGTGTCGGAGCTTTTAAGGGCTTAAACTACAATCAATTTCATCGATAAATTACCATTTTTTTTTTGTGACGGCGTTAATTAAATGGCGGCAATTTTAAAATTACAAACAGACAAATACGGGTGCACGTGGTATTTCTGGCATTATACGTTTGTTATCTGTCCTATCCTAGCAAAAAAATATCTCGTTAGAGAAGTCATTAAATAAGAAAACTAATAAAGCTAATCATTTGACTCTACTATTTCAACAACAAGGCCAAGAAGTTTTTAATAAATTAAAAATATTAACAAATTCACCTTCATTTTTCAATTAATTTAATTTTGCATGAAAACTAGGTCGTTAAGATAGATTTTTGGTGTTGTTATTTGTTAGTACAGGATGTTAGCTAAAAAATAACACCATAATTACAGTTATACCTTAAGTACTTTAGGCATTACAAGTGCTCAAATATGCACTGGAAGGATGGAAGGCGGCCACTTCACTATAACCAAGTACCTATGTACTTAGGAAATGAAATAAAAAAGTATAAATTTGCTAACATTGCATTTATTCATAATATATTCACTTTTACACATTTTACATGAAATGTAAAACAAAACTTTCACTTAACCTAAAAGTAAAGTTGAACATTATTATCGCACCATCTAATAAACAAAATATTTTTTTGTCACAAAAAACTGCACTGAGCTTGCAGTTAATATATTATTATGTATATTGTTTGTCGAAGATTCGGTATTATTTAGTTAACTTAGTTGGATTACTCCATATTTACGCAATTTTCATGATAATTCGACTGCGAAACGAAGAAACCCCGAAGCAACACATTTTACGATATTGTATTATTTATATTATTCATTGTCAGCCTCTGTAGCCTAGTTGGTAGTGACCCTGCCTACGAAGCTGGAGGTTCCGGGTTCGAATTCCGGCGAGGGCATTCTTTGTGTATTTATTTATCACAAATGTTTGTTCCTTGGTCATGGCTGTCTATGTATCTAAGTATCTAAACGTATCTATCTATTATATATATCGTCGCCTGGTACCCACAACACAAGCCTTAATTGAGCTTACCGTGGGACTAGGTTGATTTGTGTAAGATGTCCCAAGATATTTATTTGCCTTTTTTCCTGAATCAAACAATTCCAAATGGAGGACTTCATTGCCTTTGAGGCAGTATCAGCTAATTTACTATTAGGCTACAGAAACAGTTACTTTGGTGAAAGATTGTAATGCTTTTTTTAATTTTTTAAGGCCATAATTATGATACTCACTATTATATCCTGATAAATTTTCTTTATCAGTGAGCTCCAATCCTAGAGCAGTCAAATCGGTGTCCATGTTCAAAATTGAGTCGTTAATTTCAAGTGCAGTTGGAGATAAAGAGTTCACATCCAAGTCAATCGTGGAAAGCGTGTTCGGGTTATCAGTGTTCATAGCCAGGTCAGTAGGTAAATGCAGGTTCGGGGTCAGAAAATCGACAGCCTGGTCAAAAGAGAATCACAATACACACGACACACAAGATAACGAAACAACGATGCGCAATAGTCAAAGGACGAACCAATACTAATCTATATACCTTACCCTCCGAAATAAAAACAATACAAAAAATACCTTTATTCACTGATAAACTTAAGTCCATCCTAATAAAAAAAACCTATTATACCATAGAAGAATATATGCAGGATCATTTATAAATTAAATTTAGATTATAACATGTCAAATTGTCAAACATTGCCATACCCTGCAGGGTGCCATGTGGTTCTATTTGTTTAGTATTAACACCTATTGTATGTACCATGGTTTGCAATAAACGATTATTATTATTATTATTATTATTACTAAGCCCTAAACCACGAACTGAGTCACTTTTAATGCTATCGGTATTCCGACTTTTGAAACTTTCAAATGAATGGACGTCGTCATAGTCGCCGCCATCCATTGACGCCATTGTCTTTATACATGCCAGATGTCAACTTAGACTAGTACCGAAATCGTTAGGTTATGCCGATAAAAACTTTTGCGTGTGAATTTCATCTATCTGTTGAAAGGGGCATCGTCATTAGAAGTAGCCGCCATCCATTGTTTCCATTGTCTTGGTTCATTCAGGTACCTGTAGTCAACTTTAACTGCCTACTTCGGAAGGTTAAACTGATAAGGATCTTTTGTGTAAATTCCATTTATTCGCCATTGAAATCGCCGCAATTTTCTATCTTTAAATTTACGCCGTCAACAAAGTCACCACCATCCATTGTATCTATTTTGTTTTCATACAGATAAGGACATTTGGGTGTGTTTATCGACTGAAGCATACATCTATATTTGCATCGTCAAACAAATGCAATTACATCGGTATTTTTATTTATTGCATTTTTTCTAACCCGGTCCTTTTCACTGTACCTAACCGTGTGTATAATGTACGCTGAAAAAGTTTCCGTTTTTCCAAGTATAAAAACTTTAATTGAAGTATTTTTATAGTACCTGTACGTATACATGTACTTACCTACATCTAAATAAATGCACTAGATCTGTCTGTTCACTAAAACTCAAAAACCATCAAACATTTGTATACATTATTACGCATCATACTCCTTATATTATTTACGACCTTAAATATTTCGGTATAACATGTAATTTCGCTGGTTAGAAACAAATGCTGCATACCGCCATCCATTACCCCTGTAAAGTCGTTATAATCTTACAAAGAATATAAACACCATTTTGAATCACGCCAAAATAAACCGTACATGCGCGGGCTAAGGTCCATATTAAATATGTATATTTTTTTGAGTTTCGTTATTCTAGTAGAGCTCAAAATGCAACACGCTTCGCCCACTGAATCACAACACGTTGGCGTGATTCTCAAAAGTACCGTAAATAGTAATATTTTGTCTGGAAATGGTAATATTGCATTTTAATATTTATTTACATTTCATTACAGTTGTTAGATAATGAAAATATACTTACGAAAACCTGAATTCTGAATTTTTTGTTTAGCGTTCATAAAAAGTAGAATACAGGAATAATATACTATACATATGTATAAGGTATTTTAGCCTCATGTTTTAACTATGTTAAATGGGCAATATTAAGTCCATAAGTTTAAAAATGTTGGAGATAAACGACTAAACAAAATAACGCAACACGTGCGTGATCAGTGGCTAAGCGGCGTTGCAAAATCACGCATACGCTGCGTGATTAGCGCTGAATGGGTTAAGTGGGAAATGTCTCTGATGACGTGTAATTGATGTGTATAAAATGAGGCCGACAAACATGTGATCCGAGGATTTCCCATTTAACGGCCGAGCTGTGTATAATATTATTTTTCTGCTCAACGGACCCGGCAGGCGGCAACTTAGTTTAGCGCAGCGGCCGGCAAAGTGCTGTTCGCCGGCCGGAGGGCAGAAAACGGTAATGCCCATATTCGCCACGCTGGGCAAGCATTCTGGCAATCGCAGTCCCTACTGTCACTATTCTATGACACTGCTGCCCATCATCAACAATACATTCAATGAAACTTCAATCCCTTAGTCGATTCTTACGACATCCACGGGAAGAGTTGTGGGGGGTAACAAATTTAATGTAATCTTACAGCAGTAAGTATTATCAAACCGGAATCAGAAAGGGATTCGAGAGTACTGTTGACACAACAAATGACACAACATTTACCAAGAAAAGAGTTGGTTATAGATGTAGTGGGTGATTAATTAATCTATTGTCTGCAAGTCTTTGCACTACTACGAATACCTATAGATTGACTTAATATACCCTAATGTGTCAACAGTAGTTTCGAATCCCATTCTAATCGCGGTTCGATAATACACTAAACTCGTAAGTCTTATCGTAATGTACCTATAAAGTATAAACTAACCGAATCTTATCAAAATTTAAGTAGCAATGTGCATGGATCCGTGGCTAGCATTGCAGCAGTGTGTTCTTAAGTACTAGAAGTACTACAAAATATTTTTTTGTTTTATTTTGAGTTTGTTCATGAGTCATGAGGTTAACGGCATCTAATATTTGTCGCAGGCTATGGACGATATTACAGTAAGTTATGTTTTAGTTTGATAACTTTAAATTCTAAAAATCTAGCTACAAAAGCTAGACATTTTATCAGTATATTACAGTCACTGCTGGACATACGAAAAAGCCTCTCCTTTTACTATAGTTTAAATAATAAATATCTTGGGATATCTTACCTAGTTCTACGTAAGTTTCACGTAGTTTCACGGTAAGCTCAATTAAAGCTTGTGATGAGGGTACCAGGCTACCAGGCGACGATATATACCTATAATATAATAGATAGATACATATAATATAGATACTTAAATACATAGGTAGACAGCAGGACCAGCCAGGAATTCAGGCTTGTGATGTGGGTACTAGGCGACGATATATATAATAGATAGATACATATACGATCGATCGATCGATGTCGATGTCGATCGATGTCGATAGCGGTATATCGGAGATTAATCGGGACCTCGATCGCATTTCCGCCTGGTCATCTGACTTTGGCATTGCTGTTAACCCGTCCAAGTGTCAGGCTATCATCCTAGGAAGTCCTCGATCTGCCATTTTCTCAGATAATATTCGCATAAGACCTATCCTGTTTGAGGGTACTGCGATGCCGGTTTCGTCGAGCGTAAAAAATTTGGGGCTTATCATTGACCGTGGTTTAACGTGGGAGCCCATGGTTTCCGATTTGTGTCGTAGAGTAACGTACACCCTAAGATCGTTGTATAGGTTTAAACATTTTCTGCCAGTAAATACAAAGACTCTGCTGATACAGGCCTTAGTGCTGCCTGTCATCGATTACGGGGATGTGTGTCTCACTAACATTTCACAAGCACTTTTGGACAGGCTCGATAGGCTCCTAAATAATTGCATACGATTCATATTTGGCCTCCGGAAGTATGATCATGTATCTTACTTTCGTGAGAAACTCGATTGGCTCCGTATTCGAGAGCGTCGAAGTCTGCGGATCCTGTGTACGCTATACAGTGTTTTGTTCGACCCGGCAGCGCCAGAGTACCTGCGTTCAAAATTCCGATTTGTTACTGCGCAGCCGGGCCGTGAGCTCCGTTCCTCCCGTAAACTCATACTCTGTGTTCCTCAGCATCGATCCGGATCTATGTCCAACTCCTTTGTCGTACACGCGATCCGTCTATGGAATGACCTCCCTTTGGAAATTCGGCAGGCTCAGTCTAAGCATGTGTTCAAGCGTCAGTTGCGTAAGCATTTATTGGAAGAGTCTCGTAAATAGGATTCGTAGTAGTTTAGTAGCGGGTACTTATGGTATGTATGTATGTATACTATATTCTTTGTATGTATTTAAATATTTGATAATTGTATATATTTGTTTTTATTGTGTATTCATATTTATCAACATGTATTGTAGTATTTTTTTTTTGTTTGCTGTTTTAATTTTCTTTTACTTGTGTCTTTCACCGCACCAATACTTTTAATTTCTGTTTGGCCTAATGGTTGACTGGTAGAGAATGCCTTATGGCATTAAGTCCGCCTTTTGTACTTTATTTATTGTGCAATAAAGATTAAATAAATAAATAAATAAATATACATAGATACTTAAATACGTAGACAGCCGTCATGGAACAAATATTTGTGATAAATAAATACACAAATAATGCCCTCGCCGTGATTCGAACCCGGTACCTTCAGCTTCGTAGGCAGGGTCACTACCAACTAGGCTACGGAGGCTGACTAAGCTGAGTTTATTTATTTATCATTTACCTGTAATGCGTATAGACGCATTAGGAGGTAATGCCTACAATCTCCACGCTGGGCAAGCGTAATAGGTAATTGGCGACCTCAATAATGTAGCTATCCATTATGATGACTAAATGATACTGTTAATAATAATAACTAAATAAATGGTCAATGGCACTTCAATCCCTAATGGGTCAAACGTAAACCCATGTTCGGAGTCTTTCCGATGGACAGTCTAAAAGTTAAGGCCTATTAAACTTGATTTTCTTATGAAAGCCTTATCTTCATTAAAACGTACTCCTTTTTCATTGCTGTGTATGATAAAAATCATTACTACCTGTCCACAGGCTGTTAACTATCGACCATAGGAAAGAAAAAGTGCGTGTTCAGCTGAACTGAAAAGCCCCTCTTTCCTGTGGCCAATAGTAAGCAACTGGAAGGAGTGTAGGTAGTCGTGATTTTTGTCATACAATTCAATAGGAAAGGAGTGCCTTTAAATGACAATAAGGGTTTAATAAGAAAATTAACACTCATAGCCCTTAACTTTTAAAGTGACCACCGGAAAGATTCATAACATGATTTTGAGTATGACCGTAATATTTAAGTGGACTCTTACAATAGGTAACCCACGGGAAGAGTTGGGATGATGAATGCGTCCATAAGGAACCATTAAGGACTGGCTAGATAATAAGAGAGGCCTATGTCCAGCTGTGGACTGAAATATGCTGATGATTTTGATAATGTAATGGTATTAATGATACCTATGGGTACTATCGGCTACATTACTATGTGGAGTATACAAATTAAAACCTCTCAATAGTACCTAACTAAATTATATTAGTAAGTGACTGCATAGATATTTATAAGCCGTGTGGAGACAGCAGTAAGAATACATATTTGTCATCACCCCAACTCCTCCTGCGGGTGTCGTAAGAGTCGACTAAGGGATTGAAATGTCACTGACCATTATTTAATAAAATAGTGATGGGCAGCAGCGTCATCATAGTGGACACATTACTACGATCGCCAATCCGCTTGCCCAGCGTGCGATTATGGGCATTTACCTCCTAATGCTTCTATACGCATAGTTATTAGGAGAGGCCTTCGTCCAGCCGTGGACTATCATAGGCTGATGATGTGATGTGTGTGTGTGTGCATATAAGTAAGTACATTACAAGTAGTACATTTCTTTATAGGCACAATTTTCGGCACCGAATTATTTGCTGTGGGCTTCGCGTAGAAAAAGCGTGTTTTATATTCGCAATCTTCAATGTCGTGAGTATTATTCTGGCCGCACACGTTTTCCGAATCGGGGAAGCAGATTCGCGAACCCGAATCACCCCGAAGGCGCAGTTTTCATATTAATTTAGTAATGTATTGTATGGCACGGAACGACCACGCGGTTTTTTCCCGTTCGGGAAAAACCCGTAGGTACGTGTGTGCCTTGTCTATTCATTACTATGAAAACTGCTCTTTCTCCGATTCGGAAATCGTGCGTGATTAGATGCATTGCAACAACAATACAATACAATATAAATACTTCTATTTCGTATAAGTACTTACCTATCTAACATTTTGTGAGCCAACGTCAAAGAAATCATTACTGTTTGGGTGCCAAATAGAGTTTGCAATTCCGGTATTTTTTTCATGCGCAATTTGAGATCCCGGCATTGTTCGTGCAAAAAATACCGGTATTTCAAGCCCTAGTGCCAAAAATATATTTGACGCGTTATTATTGCATTGCCTTGACTTTAAGGTCGTGTAGGTAAATAAAGGGGCTTGGGTAAAGTTGGCGTCGTTTTTAAATTTTAGCGGCCACTCATGAAAGTGGTAAATTTGAAAAGAGCAATTTAAAATAAACTTATTTTATTATGGAGTGCATATAGCTAAATTATATCGGAGCCGAGATATTATACTTTAAAGTTTTATAGTAAAATTTTGTTCATGTGTTAAGTATTGGGAAGAGGACCTTAGGCTCACATGTAATGTCAATTATATACTCGTATTATCTTGGCTCCGATATTACTTACGGCAAAACTTATTTTGTAAATAAGCTAGTCTAAGGTAGCACTACAAAATAGTAAGTCACATAAACGATGGCCGCTGAAAAAATAATGACGCCACTAGTCCATACAAAAATACCCAATCCCCTTTATAGCAACTAAACTGTAGGTACTGATATCAGGGTCGCGTTTTATAAAGTTACATTTTACAATTTCGCTGTTTGCCTCTCTAACGCACGCACATATTGGCTAGAAAGAGAGGCAAACAGAAAAGTTGTAAGTAAATTGTAACTTTATAAAACGCGACCCAGGGAGGGCTGCCCGGCACCAGTAAATAGTAAGGAACTGTTACTGTTAGTACCTAATTAGTATTAGGAATTGGTAAAATGACTACTTATTTCATGTACATTTTCAGGTGGTGGTCACCATATTCTTGGTAGAATGTATATATATCGCAAAGTTGGCGGTAAAACATGATTTTCCACACGGCTCAGAATATTTACGCTATAACGTAACGTACTTCGCTTGCTTGACAGCTGGGGCATTGATATGTGTCGTCTTCGCAATCCTGCTTTGCTACGGGCTTTTTATGGTAACTACGACCATTATCGTCAGTTGACAACCAAAACTCGCTATAAAAAAGGTCACTACTTTTAGTAACGTCATATTTCAGTACTGAATTGGAACTGAGATACGAGCTTCAATACAAGTTATTGGTTACTGAATTAGTTTTGGAACTCGATCTCCAAAATACCCCCAAAACAATAGCGCTTTTCGTACCACGCATATGTTCGCGCAACATCTTTAACATGATTCGAAGGCAATTAAAAGCAAGCTAATCAAAACTTTGATGGACCTATAACAAGTATTTTATTATACAGTGTGTTACCATCATGAAGGCTTTAATTGAAACCCAGGCCGGGAATGAGATTCATGGTAGAATGTACACGATCCCAGGATGCTCCCCATAACAGAAGAGAGGGCAACGTCGCAGGGGAGTTTAGTGGGTATTCTTCTCCTTGGAGGAGCGAGCCTCACATATCATCATGGGCTCCCCCAGCCCGGGTTGATGATGCGTAAATGCATTCTCCCCTGCGTCACCAAAAAAAGGCCAGGAATGAGATGCATTTTAGCTAAATCGTGGGCATTATTTGATATTTTTTTATTATTTTAATCATAAATCATGATCATTGAATAAATTACTATGATTAAAATGTTAAATTTTAAAGAAACTAATACGTATTCTATGAAAATTTAAATGACAAGCAATAATATATACATGATATACTTCATAATGAACAGTTAATTAGCGCTTAGCTCTCGCAGCGTTTGACAACTAAGCAGTAGCCGTACCAGCCGTACCTTGAGCGGCCGCTACGTTATTAACGCGTGTTTACTTTCTGTGCATCGCGCTCGCGCCACTAATAAGCGCGAGCGCGATTGAATGCTTGACGAGTATCGAGAGTATCGAGTAAAACCTGAAGGTGTGTTTAAACCAAAAGAGCATTCGCTGTTCTAGCGCCCGTTCTA
>JALPQI010017178.1:0-25076 GCA_025490895.1 Thaumatotibia leucotreta
TAAATTAGATGGGTATCCAACATAATAAATATACCTATAGCTTGATAAATTCGTTCGTGACACTCTCTGTAGGTACTTATGTATGTGGAGAGTGTATATCACGTTGCCAAGCTATCGTGGTCATAAGTAGCAAGTAGCATAAATAGTAGTAGTATAAATAGTGGAGATGTCAAGAAGAATTACACCTCGGTTAGTTTAAAGAGTATTTATATAGATAGGTAAGAATACGGATAAGTTTACGTACGTTATATCTTTTCAATTAGGTTTACATCCTACACGCCAGATAAAATTCGTAGCATGTGTCAGTATGCCGATAGTACAAAAGAAGAGAAAATATATAATAATGGACTTATGTTCAAAGATCTTGATAAGTTAAGTAAAATTTTTGAAACCTCTACATTTTTATATGTAAGTATACATGTTTCGAGGATTTCGAAAAGGGCAACCAATAATTTTGTTTTGGTTGAACACAATTTTATTTAATCTAAGGCGGTTAAGTTTTTTTTCCCTGAGAGTAATTAAAAATCACGTTGGACCACGTTGGACCGGCAATCCAGAGGAAGCGGGTTCGAATCCCGTGACAACCAGAGTCTTTCGCAGTTGATTTTTTCTATGGTAAGCACATCTGTTACGACATTGTGTAATTAAAAATGTTTAAAAGCTCCTGCGAAGATTATTCAATTGACAATATAGATGTCAATATAATTAAAGTTTATTTTTTATTTTGTTGTGGTTGTATGAAGCATTGTACGAAAATCATAACACCCTTAAAAATATTTTGATCATACAAAATAAATTGTTCCTACAATTACATTGATTTGGAATATTAAAAGTATAAATAATGAATAGACCGTGTAGTGTTCAACATTAGACAAGATGCGAACCGTTATAAGTTCATTACTGTTATCAACAATATAAAAATCAATAGCACCCAAGTCTTTTACATACTTACCTAAACATTGAAACTATTTCACAACATGTATGTTTAACTGTTCACATTTAGGTACCCACATCAACGCTCGGCGAGGCCATGACACAAGAACATTGAAATATTCTCGAACTTGGTAAAGGGCAGATTTATTATACGTACTTTACGAGGATAAAACGTAAGTACAATTGTATGTCTCCGCATCGAATTAATAGTAAAATTCTTCGGTTATATTACAATAGTACGGTCAAATCGTACATTAAACTCGCAAAACATGTAGTAAAGCTTCATTTTTGATATGTTATTTAGACACCATAGGGCAGTATAAAACCACATTTTGCAAGCAAAAAAAAATTGTGCTAGCTGCGTTATACGTGAAATTTACTGTCTATTTTTAGTTTCTGATATTTATAAAAAAAGCCTTACGTTTTTTGACAATATGTATCAGGTAACGTTTAAAGATGAATAAATTTGTAACAAGATGAGATAACATGCATTACCGTAGGTCTTATAGTTTCAGAGATTCGAGACTTCAAATAGTACCCTGTTTTGTAAACTAGATAAAATGTTGAGTTTTCCTAACGTTTTTGGTTTAATATCGCCTTACCTAATTATGCTACGAAAAACATGAAATAATTATCTTATAGCGCAATTAATATTCTTTCATGTAAGGGTAAAATCAAGTCAGTAAACATTGTAATTGAAACTAAAAGCGCGAAATTCAAAAAGCAGGAGGTCCGCTATCTAAGTTTTTCGTAACGGTAATGCATGTTAGCTCAACTTGTTGGAAATTCATTAGTCTTTAAACGTTTATTTACATATGATATCAAAAAACGTAAGGTTTCTTAAATAAAAATCGGAAACTAAAAAATGGCCGTAAATTTCGCAGTTTTTCACGTACTACCCAGCTAGCACAACTTTTTTTTGCTTGCAAAATATGGTTTTATACTGTCCTATGGTGTCTAAACAACATACCAAAAATGAAGCGATACTACTTGATTTGCGAGTTTAGGGTAAAATTATGTACGATTTGACCGTACTACAAGAGGAAACAATGACCACGTTTCTATGTTGGTATATCAGAGACATATGGAAAATATTATTCATTTGCCTTAGGTACCTAAATTCTCCTATCGATATGTTCCCTCCTACATAGGTTTATGTAGGAGGGAACATGGAGTTCCCAGTTTCGAATCCCAGTGAGTGGCGTCTATGTGTATTTATCACAAAGATGATTCCCTTAGTCATGCCTTTTTATAATTTCAGAGGTATGTGTTAGCCGGCAGAAGTAGTCGTTACCTACCTATATTGTTTAGGTACTTAGTACCCACATTATAGCATTGTTGAGCACAGAAAACTAGCTTAAATCCGCGTCTGAGAACATTTCATGACATTTATTTATTACGCTTATCATTGTATTCTAAATAGTGAACAAACTGTATAAGGCATTTTATCTGGATGCTCGAAAATTGCACAATTGAACATGGCCGTGAATTCTAACACATCAAGAAAATTAGGTACCTAGGTACTTTATATGTCTTTTTTTGGTGCTACTCTATGGCCAGCTTTACACCTGTAAGTTCTTATGTAATTTGTAGCGACAGAGCTATAAATTGGAATGAAATAGCTCCGTCTCTACTAATGTAAAAATTTACAGGTGTAATTCCAGCCTAACTACCGTAAAATGGGGCTATATGGTACAATTTTTCGACAAAACCATTAAGAACTCCTTATTTTATATATTTATTGTACGTTTTATATTTTTAATGGGTAGACTACACCCTGCTGCATCAATTTTTATACCACACATGTCTGATTTGTTGACACATACCGAGTTATATTTTTTTTAATCGGTGTTCCAAATAGCCTCATGGTTGGGGCTTTTTGGAAATCGATAGGTTCTGTACTGGTTTTGATTGAATTTTGAAGCTTCTGGCAATTAAAACCTAGCAAGTGTTAATTGAGACGCTATGGGAATGACATTCGAAGGTATTAAAAGCAGAGTGACCATATTTGAAAGAATAAAAACGGGACAAAAAAAATACAAAGTCTTTCTCACTGAAGTAAGTTTTATTAAATTACTTTTTTAACAAAAAACAACACCAAATATCAACTGTTTGGCCCAGTCATAACCTGGCATGTTATCTTTTAACGTGTACACACATTTACCAATTTTGTTGAGGTATTTTTGGGCAAAAACTCTCAAGTCTAAGGTATCAAACCAATAGCCCCAATCAGCTAGTGTCTTAATGTACTGAACAAAGGCTTTTTCCTCTTCGGGTGCAAAAAGAGTTGGGTGCCCTGCTTTATTTTGCGTATTGTTCAATCCCCTACATTTTCGCGATAGAATACTCTTCGGTATTTTATGTTTCTCGGAAGCTTCTCCCAAAGATGTTCCAGAAGCCACGTCCTCTATAGCAATGGACAATGCATCTTGGGTAAATGACGTGTAAGGTAGAAATTGTTTCCCCCTACGACAGCTACGGAACGTACGTTTGTACTTTCGCACCATCGTCCTGTTGAAAATAAAATGATGGTCATCTTACCATTCTACAGAAACGCATGTAAGAGGTTATTTGGTACTAGAAACCAAAAAACCCCAAACGCTGTCTCAAAAAGCCCCAGTTAAGAAAACCATCAATTTCTAATTCAAAATAAACGGCTAAAATTATTTATCACTGCTTAAAAAACCCTCAAAGATATGTACTTTTAGGTATAAATAGTATAAAAGGCTTACCCCACAAACAACCAAGATCCGGATAAAAGTAAGACGGTCTCGAAATGCATGGCTTTTTCACCACCTCAAATAATAATTTATTTACGCACGCGTGTGGACTTCTCGGCATCACTGCGACCACTAACCAACTTCACATTAGATTTAGGGTTGCCAGAAAAAAAAGTATCTTTCTACCATTGCCATAAAGAAAAATATAGGCACTCAAAACTTATAATTATTTCATTCCAAATAGCCTCGTTGTTCTCAAATAGCCCCATTTTACGGTACCTATATCTTGTGGAGAGGTACTTAAATAAACCCTAAAAATACTTATTGTTATTATTTATATATTCAGGGTCGATCATACCCTCATCATCATCAGCCGCATTGTTATGTATATTATGTTGGTGTAGCGAACCAGTTGGCGGCCCATCAAACTGGAGTTATAATATCACCGTTGAAATATCTTATCGCAATTATAGTCGCAATAAATCGGGTAACTAGGTCTTGTTTATTTAATTATGATAGTAGACTCCCTATTTTGCTCTACTTATTAACTATACCTACTCGTATATTCAGATAGTTCGTCAATATCAATACCGAATGTTGATTAATTATCTTTAATTAAGTATTGTAATCGAAATGGACGGTTCTAGAAAAACCTGAACTTACGCATGGAAACCAGATTTATGCTTTCTTTGGTTATTTGGGGTTCCCACTGTTCCCAGCATTAAAACGATTTCGAATCTTTATTTATTATTTTGCAATGTCAAGAAGTAACAAAAATTGTCTCTCCGAATACCGCATCGTGTATTATATGAGAAAAATCACGTATTCAAAGCTTGTAAAAGTTTCAGTTTATTTAGGAAAGTTTACCTGCTTAATGGAAATTTCTTCGTCTCCGTACGTCTCGGCTACTTCAAATCGTAACGAGTGATTCATGGGACCGAGAAGCTGTTCGTTCACTTCATCGACTGCCATTGAAATTGCCCCTGTTAACAAAAAGTACTTAAAATATCGAAATATTTTTAAGACAAACTTTAGAAACGGAATATGATCATTGGTGATGATCTTAATTTTAGATATTAGTTCATGTGATGTAAAAATAGGTACCTCATGTATGTTCATTAATCATTATAATATATGCAGAGATCGGACAAATGACATTGTTCGCAACTAACAACAGTTGACTCAAGAGTTGATTAAATGATTAATCATTTTCAGAAAATTACACATTTCGCACCGGTAACTATGATCAAGGCTGTGAATAGTCGCATGTCAAGTTGCGGAAAAGGCCCGGAAAAACTAACTAACTTGTCAACTTAAAGCTTCCAAACCAAGAAATTATTTTATTAATTACTAATCATTTAATCAACTTTGGAGTAATTTCCACATTATTGCGAGCAATGACGCTCATTTGTCCAATTTCTAAATATATATAATATTTTACTGAAGGGTTAACCTCCTAAATACAAGTTTTTATAAGTATAGTCAGCGTGAAATACTTCGCCGCAACCAAAATAGCTAAATAGTTCGGTACACTATACATTTAGCAAGGCGTACCGAACTTTATGGCGACTTTGACTGCTACAAATTATTTGACGCTGACTATACGAAGAGTATACTACTAAAAGTTTCACAATACCTACTTTTTAAACTATCCACAAATCATAAAAATAAAAAGAAATAAAAACAAAATTAAGTATAATAAACGTATTATTTTGAAGTTGTAAACATTATTTATCTTGCAATTTATAATTATATAAATAATATATAGGTACCTATCATCTTAACGCATGTGAAACCATGGTACCAGCTTGTCGGATTCAAGTGTCAGCTGCCAAAGAGTGGCATGTATTAATTGCATTAGGTCATGTCGATATAGCAGCGATATAAACAGCTACAAGTTTCATTGCGAAACGCTTGTAATTATAACGGAGGAAGTTAAAGTAACTAGTTGGTAATGGTTTTGTAGTAATCCCCGCGAAGAAAGTTTTAACTGGAGCGAAGTGTTGCTTCAACATCTACGGACAACTTTCGCGCGGAATCTTGACGTTAATGGAAAATATCGACAAAACAAAACTTTTATTCAGTTGCACCAATAACACTTCTAAATTCGTTTTACTTATATTGAATTTGAAGTAAAATTGTGAGCGCTTTTGAAAATAAATGAATGTGCTAATTTGCAATTGTTGATTTTTATCGATAGCAATTTACACTATACGGTTCCGAAAATGGTTGTTCCGGAGAAATATGTAGTAACTTCTCAAAATTTTTATACTTACTTAATACATTTTATAAGATGCAACTTTACGTACGCTTACAGCCATTATGAAAATGTAAATATTTACATTACAATTTGTAAAATAAATTATATGTATAGATGTAGATAATCGACACGACGAACCTACCAGTGTTACACTAGGTTTAGGTACCGACATATTTTAAGGTTATGTTCCAAGTTATGTTTAGAGACATAATACTGTACTTATGTATAAATAACACTGGATAGTCAAGGAAGGAAAACCCGTATTAAACTTTGACTTCAACGTCATGTTGCATGTTCATTTACGTTAGAATAACACGCTACTAGGTACCTAAGTACATACAAGGGAACTAAAAATAGCCTGACATTGAAATTAATCTTACCGGTAACTATAAATAATGTATTGGTACCGTTTATTGTTTATTGAAATTTATTTTACGTGTCCATATAAAGAAACCCTTAAAGAAAAACTTCATTTAAAGGCATTTCGACAAGGTTCTGGACAGATGTCTAATTTAACCCATGTAATAGGTACTCAGAATTTTAAAAGGGTTAAGCAACTGTTTCTACATCTCCCATAACAACATTGTTACTTAACTTTAAATTTAATTATAAACAATTTGTTGACATAGGTATTTATATATCTAAGGTAAATAGGTTTATACTTAATGCAATCATTTGTAGTTCACTGTCAGGCAAAAGCACGATTTCGAATTGCGACTAGAATCAAAAATTAAATAAACTGAGCGGCCAAAGTGATAGCAAACATCTGAAGAGGCCTCTATTGCCAATGGCGTGAGAGTGCGTGTTTGAATTTAGCACCGCCTCGATATATCTGAAGGCGACTGTACCTATTGTCCAAAATCTAAGATTGAGAACTTTTCTCAGGTTGGGATTACAGCCGTTAGTTCTTACGTAAGTTATAGGGACGGGGCTATACTAATGAATTAGAGGTGAAAATCACTATCTCATTCCTTACCTATAGCCCCGTCCCTAAAACTTACGTAAGAACTTACAGGTGTACGGCTGGCCTTAATTAATTCGACAACGTCCCTAATACTGGACATGATCTTTGGCCCACTTATTGTATTTTTTTCAAACCAGTATTATTAAGACTATTCAATTTCAAGGAGGCGGAGGCGGAGGAGGATGGTGAACACACGACCATACCCTATTTCTGTCGAATTAAGGGTTAAAGACGGTACTTACCTGAAATGACGCGTCCAAGTCTCCAGTAAGTGTCGTCGCCAGGCTGCCGCTCCGAACCCGTGATGTAGCCTAGCGTGAACACCTCTCCCGACACAGGACAGCTCAGCAGGATATACCAGCACCAGCTCCACTGTGAACAGGAAAAAGAAACGAATTTTCATTACAGAGTCACATAATTCCTTACTGGTTTTTTCAAGCCTATGATTTACAGTCTGGAGTAGTATTGACAATTTTTTTTTATACCACGTCGGTGGCAAACAAGCATACGGCCCGCCTGATGGAAAGTAGTCACCGTAGCCTATGGGCGCCTGCAACCCCAGGGGTGTCACATGCGTGTTGCCGACCCAATAAGAACTTGTACACTCCTCTTTTGAAGAACCCCATATTGTAGTCCAACGCAAATGAACGCTTTGATTGATTGATTGATTAAAATATTTAAAATAATGTACTCGTACCCACATAGGTATAGCACAGTCAAATTCAACATTCGTTTGCTCGACTTCCGGTGTAACAAGAATGTTTTTTAGATATGTATGTATGCACACTCAGCACACTTACAGAGACAGAGGGGTACAAGTTAAAAATAATACCTTTGAAAAAAAAATCTACCTAAAACGGCATAGTTAATTATTTAATTAATTAATTATGTTTTAAAACTGCTGCCTCAACTGCAACTAAATATTTATCAATTCCTTTTTTAACCATTTTAATTTTCTCTAAGTTCAGGCCGATTCAAGCAAATTTCTGGTGGCAACGCTGATAAAAGGATGAAAGAAAATAATCGTCTTACATATATTTAAGCTGCTGGAACCCTAAAAGGAAGGGTTGCGATGAGTTACAATTGAAAAAACTCATCCCTCCGACCCGTTTGTCAGTCCACACGTGCGACCAACATTTTTCCGATATTGCCGGTTCATAAAGTGCCGTGAAGTGTGGCTACATGAGGCTTTTAAACACACGCCCCGATATTAAGGTCTTGTCACATACAACATTTTGATATTAATGCTTAACAGCCAGTTTTATGGACACTGTATTGTTTGCGAGATTTATACGTAATCGGGGCTTTGTTGAAGAGGCGAAGTAAAGTAGCTGAAATTTATTGCTTTGGTGCCAACGCTATGGGCTACATAAAGGTTACTTTAGTATAAAGGTTGTTTAATTTAATACGAGGCCAAATCTTAGCCATTATATTTTATACAAATTTATATGTACCTAGATACAAATGCTCTAAAGGTCCGTATTCGAACTAAATATATATATATTTTTTTTGTAGATACTTTGATTAGTTCCAACGGACCTCGCTATCGATACGGGCGTCCGTTGGACATTTCTCTATTTATTTTTTGTGTCTGTTTGTTGTTTATGAGCTTTATGCACTCCCCAAAGGAGTGCATTTACAACATTTTGTGTTGCTGTAATAATTTGCAGTCTTATAGGTGACTTATACTTACTTAGTCTAGGTATTGGTTATTCTTTAAATGTATTGCATTTACTACATTTAATGTTGCTATAATAATTTGCAGTCTTATTTGTAACTTATATTTACTTAATTCTAGGCATATGTTAATCTTGTTTCTATGTTTTATTCTGTATGTGCTTTGTTGTTTTTATATGAGTATAATTTTTTTTTTATTATAATTTTTTTTTTTTTTTTAAATAAATATATTAGATTTGGGTATTTAATCGTACGGAATAGACTCCATTTCATTTGTTTCATTGGAGTATGTAAGTAGGTACCTAATCCATTACAAGGTAATGGCAATTAATGGGCAAGATGTATACCGTCATAGACGTTAGACTTATTTTTATCACAAAAAACTCATTATACATCATCATTTCAGCTATAAGTGCACTGCTGAACATAGGCTTCCCCTTTGGACCTCCACATACACCAGTTAGAAGGGACTTGCATCGCCCCTATAACAGAAAATACTAAAAGCATGATAAATAAATATTTAAGGCAACATTTTTGCTTATTTTCAATAATGGCAACAGGTAAATAGGAACTTGAATTTTTCACAGGATTCTCAGTTGTATTTTGATTTTAATAATAAATAATATAATTAAATCCGACTCGCGCTTCACCGGATAGACAGTACACGGCATCGTACCGACGTCTTCATCTACATATAGTATACACTTGGAACTATAGTATAGGTACAGCATAGTAATCCCCCTATGGTTCAACCAGTTACCTAATAATTATAATATAAACCCTTATCGTAGCAAGGAAAAGTAAGAAACAAAAACACTGAAATATAATCAAGAACTGTGCTACGTATTTCACATTGGTTGGATATAATCTTCATCCGTTTATTTACCTCGTATCCTTGTCTTCAGATTCGCAATTCGGTTTTTACGCGTCATTCGACCCGAGTTGAAGTAAAAGCCTTCGGCTTTATTCGGAAACAAAAAGTTAGTACAAATTCACTGTCCTGTAAATCTGTGGATCTAAATTTTATACCACCTCAAGGGCAAACACGCTAAGGTTCGTTTAACTAGCACTATCTATCTATTCAGTCCGTATCCACCCATTGCTGGGTACCTATAGGCCTCTTCTTTATTACACCACTTTCCTCGGTCCTGTGCTAGTCGCATCCACTGCTTTGTTGCGGTTCGGTAGATGTTGTCGACTAGCACTATGTATTTCGTTATAAATAATATAAATAGATAGCGCGATGTCAAAACGTCAACATTCTACAAAACGGATAGTTTTAGTCAGTGAATCTTAAAATTCGTAAATTACTTATGTATAGTTTAATTTAATAGTAGGTATTTTTTTAAACTAACTGTAAGTGTAGTAACTCTCATATCAGATATTGGTTTTCCTGTTTTATTAGAAGTATTAAGAAAATAGTGGAATGTTTTATGTCCTTATATTCGATAAAAAAAGTTTTTCTTTGTTTTTTCTGAAAAAGTAAAAATATTTTAGGGAGATTTTAAAGCCAATTAGAATATTCCGGCTGATTGAAATAGTTATTTATTATACAAGGGGGCAAAGTTGTTGTTTAACTGTCGTGCCAATATTGAGACCCGAGCTAGCGAAAGATTCCAAAATTGAGCCACGAGCGTAGCGAGGCACGAGAGTTGAACAAACTTTGCCGCCAAGTGTAATACAACTTTTTTCCCCTCACTATCGCGAGTAAATATGATTACAAATCTCATCCAAATGTAAATTAACTTAAAGAAACCATTTAAAACTCAATGTCGAAACGTATCGTAGAATAGAGTTTCTTCTGGAACTTAAATATAGCCAATGGCTTACAAAGTCACCCATGAGAACGACCAATTTAACATGTGAGCTCCAATTGCGCATGTTTACTACGGTCATACAGATCCACTTATACTAGGCAGTAGGGGGCTATAGGAATTAGAGCAATGTCAAATTACTTTACTCACAAGTGTGTAAAAAGCGTTTTTACCCGCTCGTATTAAACGATAAACGAGCGCTTTACGAGCTAGTGAGGGGAAAACACCATTTGAAAGAAATAAATAAGTAGGTAAGTGTGGATATGTACACTTACCTACTTATTAATTTTTACCCTGAAACTCCCGTTAAAAAAATAAAATTAAACGGAAGTGTATTTACTTTTAGCGCGACACGTTTCGGAAAGCTTAGGCCTCCATTATTATACTTATAGATATACATAATACCTCACTATAGTTTAAATTTAACTCCCATAAATATTGGTATCAAATTCAAATTAGACGTTACGTTTCCGAATACACCCCATTTACGCAATGTATAACATGTGATATCGAGACCGAAACTTGTTGGGTGTCAGCGACAGGTCCACAATGCAGGCTACGTATGTACGGTATGTACCTACAATTGTACATGTACTTCTCACTTACGATTTGCTTCACATTGTGAAAGTTGCCATCTCGGTTTTGCATGAGTGGCGTCGTCGAAACTCTCACTCAAGAGTTTTGGGCGTATATAACTTTTATCCTCATTTTGTTGTTTTACCATAGGTACCTATTAAGATTTTACACATATCAATATTGAGTACGCGTTTGGTAACGACTTATGATGGTAAGTATTTTATAAATGTTTCTTTCTTTAAAAATAAGTACCTCGATTTAGCAGTTTATGTATTGTATCTACTTAACAAATATGCTTCCGCTCAAGGCTCGGATACCGGTTAAATTTTCAAACCGTTATCATGTACTTGGCGAAAAACCTTTTCTTTTCGGTTTCGTTCGTCAAACCGGTTTTTATAAACCGGTTTTCAGGGGAGCGTTAAATAATGTTCTTGTTCGATTAACCTGTTCTGAAATTTATGAAACCGGTTTATTCAAGGACAAACAAACGCTGATTCATTTGGTTCTGGATTTATATCGAAACATCTACTGCGGGAAGGGCGTGTACCAAATTCGGTTCAGTGCAACAATAAGTTGGATTGTTAAAAAATACACGAGTATAATGGGTAACTAATTAAGTATCTACTTACGTTTAAGTATTTTGTTGCAATTAAATACATACAAGTGTGATTGTATGTGACGTTATATACATTATATTAATACATAAATAGAAAGTATTGTATAATCACTCTTTTATGTTTTGAATAAAATTAAGTTTTTGTATTTATCAATTGTAGTTTATCAACTATCTAGTTAGCTTAATATTTGTAACAAAAAATGAATTATTTGTGGATTAATTAAATAAGTACCTACCACTTTTAGATCAATGCTTATAATTATACTTATTACAGACGTACATAGTCAACCATTTTTTACTGAAGAAGAAGTTTCGGTTTCGGCCGGTTTAGGATTAAAAATCGTGTTTCGGCCGAAGGTTCGGTTTCGGCAAAAAAACTGCCGAACCTTTCGCAGAACCGAAACTTTAAACATCGTACTTTTGGGTCGCGTTCGGCTAACGTCGGGTCCGTCCGTAATAGCGTACTCGTATTCTTAACGCGTATTTTCACAATTAATAAATACATTGACAGATATATGTATTGGTTCTTTTATTACGTATATTGAGGTTGTAACTGCGGAAGTTTATTTATTTCATCAAACGACTTTAGAATTTGTCTTAGTTACGTGCATGTTTCAAGTTTTTAATAATCCTTGGTATCTATGATATAGATACCAGCTATGTGTACAAATTAGGCTTTGGCAGAATCAATTTTATTATCATAACAATAACATTAATTATGGAATAACTTAATACGAGCACATCACATCACATAGCTGGTATTTGTCATCATAAACTTAAGGGGCAGGGCTCTTTTCTGTGAAGCAATTTCCATATGGTCCTTTCCAGTGCCTTTTCTTTTAGTACGATACGACGACTACTTTTTCTTTCACTTGGTCCATGTACTCCCTTCTCGGCCTTCCTCTTTTCCTCTTACCCTCTACTTTTCCTTCTATTATGGTCTTAATTAATTCGTCGTGTCGTATATTTAAGGTATCCCAACACGTTCCCTCTTCTGTTGGCGATGACTGACAAAAGGTATTTGCAGTAATAGGACGATATAATAAAATGATGGGTGAATGAATAATTTACGAGTAAAGCATTTTTTCAGTATTGACGTATAACGTAATTTTGTTCCAATTGTTGTTTTGATAAAATTTTGAGGTCTGTCAATTTGAATAAGGATTTTTACAATTTTTTACATATACCTATTGTTTCGATCAAGCTGGTTTCATTATGAATACGGACGTATACTTCGTTATTCATTTATTTTTTTCTATAAAAGTTTTACAATTATAAGTTTCATCTTTCTGAAAGAAGTGCCTATGCCTATAGACAACATCATCATCTCAGCCATAAGACGTCCACTGCTGAACATAGGCCTCCCCTCTGGACCTCCACATGTACCGGTTGCATCCAGCGTAGACAACAATAAGCACATTTTCCGCAAGATGTAACGCATGCAGAATGAAATTTGGTCAGACTTTTAACCAGTAAAAAAACCAATAAAAATAATTTGAAATTGTATCTCAAACCTAAATTAATACGTACATATACATTTGATAATTAATTTGGGAAGTTTTGGGGGTTGTCGCATCTTTCTTTAGAAATTATGGCCAATCAAGTCGAGCAATGTCGCGAAACTGCATGTATTTAGGACACATTTGATATTCTGGCCTAAATCGACAATAATTCAGAATTTTCAGAAGTAGGCAAGATTTGAAACACTGTTTAATAATAATCTGGTATTCTTTTTCTTTTCAATAAATAATATTAGAGACCCCAGTGTGATGTAACATTTTGGCTAATGCCACTTTTCTGAGAGAGCTCGAATAAAAAAAAATGTTACAGAATCGAACACTTCCAAATACAACAACAAAATCGTTAAAAAGATCCTTAAAGCATGGCATCACGAAACTTTATCAAAAAGCAAGCTTACCAACACCGAAAACAAATATAAATAATTATGAAAATGTGACATCGTCATTTGGTCAAAAAGTGTAAAAAACACTACTTTTGCAGTTGTAGTGGATATCACAGTGAATGAATTATAGGGAACTTTAATTAAACATTTTAGCATAAACAGTAAATATTTTTGTCAGAATACCAATCCGAATGGACTTAGACTAGGATAGATATCAAATACATATATAGGTAATGAGCAATGGATATTTGTTTATTTCTACCGATATATGATAAAGTACCATAAAACTGAAGCTGGATTCGCACTATGGATTCAAGGAGTTTTTATCTTGCATGAATCCTTGTTAAAATCGCTATTAAGAGACGTGAATGTTTAAGAGAATACTACAGTCTGGCAAAAAAGAGTAGAAATTAAAAAGTGGCAACACTGTAATGTCGTCCCGTTTTCTCACGCATATTGATTTGAAAGGGAGTCATCCCTTTACGATGTTGCTACTTTTTAATTTCTACTCTTTTTTTGCCAGACTGTAATATTATTATTTATTTAATATTACATTTAACTTGGTCAAGATTTCATTCCGCATACGTTAGTAAAGACGTAGAACCATATGCATAAATATTGGACCAGCGATATGTTGTATTATTCATATATATTAAAATATTACCGAACCGGGTTACTCATGTATTTAAGTCGGTGATTGCTCGACATGTTTCGACCTATTAAGAGGGTCCTCGTCCGGAGCACACTCGGCCAAAACCCGATGCGTATTGCTACCGAATCTGATGTAGTGCGTTGAATTCGAATCCAATACGTCAAAAAGGTAACCGTATTAGCGAGAGAAAAGTTTATAGTGTCGCGTAAAATACGGGAAGCTATCGAAAAATGTCGCCATCCCAATTTTAATCGTGGTGGTGGTGGTTGGTCAGTGCCACCTGGTCGGAAAACGGTTTTGGGTATTACGTCAATGGACAGTGTAGACGCCCCCTTATTAGCAATTGATATAGTGAGTGTTGTGTGCAACCCCCTTTATGACAAAAGTAACACTGAAGGTAGATCTTTCCTTGTATCGCCCCCGCCACCACCGCCCGCGGCCAGTACCCATTCTAGTCGAGCAATTATCGACTTAAATACGTGAGTAACCCGGTTCAATAATATTTTAATATGTTTGAGTCTCATGTTAGTTGTAATTCTAAAATTAATCATATATGTAAAAAGCTATCTGAGGCCCATTTTTCAAAAGCTTGTAACTTGTAATACACGTGGAAGTCTCTTTTTGACACTATTAATTTGTTAAGGACTTCCGCTTGTATTACAAGTTACAAGCTTTCGAGAAATGGGCCCCTGATGTCATTTTATTCGACCTTTTAATCACATTTATAAAAGGTTCGGTTTCGGCCGAAACTATAATAAAATCCGAACCTTCGGTTTCGGTTTCTGACCTACTACCGCTAAAACCGAAATTCGTAAATTTCGAGGATTTTCCTCAGCCTCTGTTTCGGCAAAAAAACATGTTTCGGTCGGACACTAGTTATTAAGGAATAAAGCAATTAAAATTCACCACGCAGATCAAATATTGACCGCACAAATGCACGGGCGCTTTCTCTACTAAGAAGACAAGTCTCTGCATGTCTTCGTTTACGCGGCGCAGCGGCGCGGCATAGGTACCTACCGCCGCCCGCCAGCCATCGTGGATTAAACCGGTTTATTGAGGTTTATAGTTACGTTCTTAAAACGTTCGCGTTCTCCTTATAGCTCGGAGTAAAACCCAAATAAACCGCTATTTACCGGTATTTTTTAAACCGGTTCCGAGCCTTGCTTCCGCTATCCGCTATTGGGACATTCCATCGAAACGTGTCGTAAGCGCCACTGTCTTTTCAATACTTTTGAGAAATTTAATTAGTTAGCTGAGTTACTAAGATTAACAGTGTGTTCTAGCAGCTAGCACATTTTATTTGTGTAAGCTCTACATAGCGAAACGTAAGCGACAAAAAGAAGATGTTTTCATGGAATGCTCCTATTAAGGTTCTAATTCAAATCATTGCTGTTCTACTAAACAATCGCTATTAAATTTAAATGAGTAGTACATATTGGCAAGTAAAACTAGGTAAAGGTTAAATTATTTAAAAATATCAATGTTTATAAACAGATGGGAAAACATATAGTGACGCGGCGGGAAGTGTGAGTGACATTCTGTTTGTAGACGCGCTCGGCCCACATTAGACGGGAGGGCGCATTTTGCACAATGTGGTAAAAATAGCTTAGTGGGAGATATTTATGAATCTATGACCGGGTTAAAACAGAGGACACGTTAATAGGGCTCCATGTTCATTACAATGTTGCACTGAAAACTTGAATGAAACCAAATTCAATTGTAGTTGTGCGAATGTGCGAGGTACATTAAATATGTAAATAACTACTTACGTACAATATTGGTGAAATGTAGCTAGAGATTACAGTCGACACATTAGAATGATGAAATAGAATATGTATACTATCTTTCTGCAGACGAAAGGGGTTTGTAAATATAATTAAACATTTCATAGCGGTAAGTACCTATAGGTAGGTACTTGTATAAATAAACCCTACCTACTTGAACAATGTTGCGTAAAGCAAGTAATGTTATTTATTGGTCTAAACATTTTTGACATTAGGTATAAGTTGTAATGATAGTATTAGTTTAACCTCGTGTTAGGGACATGATCCGAAATCATGAAAATTATTAAGAGGGGCTTGGTGATTATTATAGCGTTATATCTCGAAATTAAAGGTTTTATTGAAGTAGGTATATGTTTATAGCAGATTTATTATTATAATTGTTAGCGAAAGGTTAATTAGCTGGAGAAGCAAACCCAAACCTGGATGCCCAGCCAAGTTGCCAATCGCTAACGCTTAGTAGCGTATCGTAGTTTTCCCTCTCTGTCACGCTTTCATATTAGTGCGGCAAAGACAGGTAGCTGAATTCGTTTACGATTGAAGATTAAGCGTTAGGGATTGGCAACTTGTCTGCACCCTGCCTGCGCCTTTGATGGTGCGCTTGTAAGGTTCAAATTGACCGCATCGCATGCATAAATAGTCAAACGCGCGGTTAACTTAGTATTAGTTAGTATTACGTTAACGTGCTAGGGATTCCAAGTATTCTAAAGTCTAAAGTATTCGAATATTCAGTTTTTTATTTTGTGATATTCGAGTATTCGAATAGTTTTAAGAATAACTTAATAAGTGCAAATGGCAGGTTAAATTATTTTGGTTTGCATATTACCTACGTCATATTACCTATTATATTTCAATGAGACATGTTATCTTGCAGTAACCGACCTGCAATGTAATCTCTAGTAATGTACCTGCAATATTCGAATACCTCATGCCGTATTATTCGAATACAGAAACGGACCAAATATTCGAATTGGCAGCCCTAATTAGTACGCTACACGAATAAGTACTCGTAATAATCATGTAGGGTACATATTTGCAAGTAAAATTAATATAAGTAGTTGTTTAAGTCTATCACAAAAATAAATCTCGTGTTTCTGTAAGTAATCAACATTTTTGTTTGACATATAAAAATAACGTTCCTATTCACATACATTTACAGATAAGTAAACACTTATCGTAATTTAAATATACTGAAACAAGTTTTGGGTATTTAAAGTTAGCCATTACAAGTAAAATGAATTAGGTACAGTAGTCTTACTAATATATTAAGTCAGAGCTAGTAGTTATTACACTTATTTATTACCTATGTAGCCGTAGGTACTTAAAGTGTCTACAATTGCACATGTTGTGTAAACATATTACATAGTATACCGTTATAAACATAGTACCTATACCACATCCAGTAATTAACCGATAACTACATCTAGTGTTAAACGTGTTAAACTGAGCGGTGAATAATAATGTAGCTCCTTAATTAAATCTCGGTTTTCCTATTAGTCAACCAATATTGAAATACGTCACCAGCGGGCTAATTGCTTTCCTGGTAATAAATACCAGTGATCAACTACAGGCCCTTGCCAAATCAAAGGTTCGGAGAAGGCCATTTATCTGAAATGCTCTGGAAAAAACATTTTTAGTATATAGAATACGAGTAGATACTGTGATGTGAGAATAGATGTCATTCTGTTTATTGTAAGGGGTAAGCTACAAATTGAGATATTCAAAATTATATTACTCATATATGAACATTGTGGAAGCTTTTGATTATTAAAGGGTCAGTAGGTAATAAATATGAGTAACTACATAAATCAATACTTAAAGGAAATTTAATAAGTCTTTCTGTTGCATTCCATGAGGAGCTACTGATGCGTTTTATTTTTATTTGTTACGTAGGTGTTATTGTTCGAATTAATTACGAAACATCTCTTGTTACTCGTTATTTTGACATGTTACTAGCTAGAGTGACCTAGGGTTCGAATGAGTAGCACCTGTCAATAAATTTCGATTCCAGGTTACTAGTATTCATAAAATATGCCATTGAGATTAAGTCGATTCGACGCTATACTCCTTTTGAATGTAAATAAGGAGTCGATGTAATTTTCCAATAAATGAATAGGTCGATAAGAGTATTCGCGATAGTGGCGGCTGGCATTGACATAGTTGCGGAGTCGGCGTCATAGCGTCAATGGCCTGGCTGTATGCGCACGCGACTAACTTAAATTACAACAAATACTTGGGTACCTGCTTGATATTAGTTGATAGTTTTACATTAAATATAAAAATATCACTGGATGTGGGATGAGGGGTTAAACGTATCTAATATTTGGCCGACAATATGCCTAAGATATATTAGCATTTGTACCTAAATGGAAAACAGGAACAGCATTAGCACAGTATCTAAAAAATATTTACGATTTACTTAAACACAAATAAAACTCCTTACCGGGATTTGCACCCAGGACGATTTGTATACAGGATCACTACCATAATATATAATATTATGCTTTGGAGGCCATTCAAGTACCTACGCCCGATAATTAATTAAAATCTATTTCCAAAAATATAAGAAAACGTATGTAGTTAATTAAGAACGAAGAACGTTCAATACTAAGTATTATAAAATTATAATCATAATATTACTTGGGTAAAGTATCCAAAGCCTAAGGTAGAAGTTCCAGGGCGTAACATGTAAATATACAGAATATTTGTTTGAATCACGATATTTTGCTCGTACCTATATAAATCTACATAAAATATTGTCATGTGTTTTGGGAGAGGAGTTTGTTTAGTTTTGTTAATAAATAGTATTTATTTTACTTAAATTAAAATCGAAACATTCATTTCATTTTTTTTTCATGTTAATTTTTTAAGACTTTATGTGGATACATAATTAAAAAACGGTAGAAGTTTATGTAAGCGAGTAGAAAAACCCCTTCCTGTTTTTTACCGTCGCAATATCTACATAAGCAGGTATACAATTGTTCAGTTAAAAGTAAAAAAAAATGTGGCTGACTTTCCATAGTAGTATTTGACGTCTTTGCCACATATCATAAACGCGTTCGCAGATATATTTTTACGTTAATAGTAATAAATTTAATATCAATAATTTTAACAAAAAATGTATGTAAACTTCAGGTTTAAGGTTTTAAGTTGGCGATAAACCCAAGATTGTGTTCTGAAAGTGCGTGATTGATTATGAAATAATTCAAGTAGCAGGGTTGTTTACCTTTTTTCTACTTTCAACTGAATGGTGTTAACCTAAACCTGAAATTGAATTCCCCTTTCAAACTGTTCTATTGAATTCAGCAAAATATTAATTCTCTATCTGATTTTCTTGTTCGACTGCAGAAGACGTGCTTTATTTCAATTCAGTTGGTCTACTTATTGAACTGGAGCTATTCTTCAGGGTGTAAATTTAATACGGGCGTATAAATATACATATTTAATTAAATTCTTAACCGGAGTCAGCATACGACATTTAGAAAACTTTCACTTAGACACACTTAGATTACAATTTTAAAATCATGTACTTATACAAAATATTTCGGCCAGCACTGCAATGCAAAACACATGAGTTCTAACAACACTCATTAATAGGATATTTCAAAGCAGATGAAATAACTTTCATAATTAAAATGTTTACCGATGGGTACAGTCAGGTTCAAATACTTAGTAGCAGCCAAACAATTCAGTACACCATAATTATTATATTTTAGTGTGGTGTAGGTACCTACTGAAGATTTAGTCCACACTTTTACAAAAGTTAGATATTTGACGCTGACTGTAGGTACAACACCCACTGTTCAGAAAATCTTCAAAAAATATCTATGGGGTCATAATTAAGTGTGTCTTACAAAACCTATCAATATTTTTTTTTATTAAATGGTTAACCCCGAGATGGTCGGGTTGTCAATGGCACCAAGTGGGGAGAAAAAGGATGGGATCTTGGAGAAATCTTTTTCTTTTATTTATTTAGTGATATATTTAAGCAATTTTATACAAGTTGGCCGTGTGGTGACGGCAGTAAGAATACATTTGTCACCACCCCAACTTCTCCTGCGGGTGTCGTAAGTAGGGCTGCCAACTGTCCCGCTATATGCGGGACGTCCCGTTTCTGGGGCCCTAAAGTATGCGTCCCGCAAAGGGTTCGCGCGGGACGCCGATTGTCCCGCTTTTCAGAAATACTAAAAGAATATTACGAATACGTAAATGAGAGCAATTGTGAATGATTGCGTCATGTCAATTTGAATTTACCGCGACGTCCGGGACTAGCCTGTGAGCACCGTGTACTGAACTTGTATACTGCCAAAATATGAATGATTGCGATGGGTGCATTAGGTGCATTTAAATTGAACCGATCTGAAATGAATGATTGTTTTTAAATGTAATTGTCATTAAAGCTTTATGCTATTTGTAATAAATGTTTCTAAAGTTAAACTTTATGCATTTAGGATACCTCAAAAGGAAAAACCGAAACCCTTATAATCCTATAATAAATAATAAATAAATATCTTTGGACATCTTACACAAATCGACCTAGTCCCACGGTAAGCTCAATTAAGGCTTGTGATATGGGTAAAAAGCGACGATATATATAATAGATATATACATATAGATACTTAAATACATAGACGGCCATGACCAAGGAACAAATATTTGTGATAAATAAATATCTATCTGTATATAATATATCTATTATATATATCGTCGCTTGGTACCCATATATATATACATAAATACATAGACGGCCATGACCAAGGAACAAATATTTGTGATAAATAAATACACAAATAATGCCCTCGCCGGGATTCGAACCCGGAACCTCCAGCTTCGTAGGCAAGGTCACTACCAACTAGGCTACGGAGGCTATAATATCGCTTTTCGCCTGTCTGTCCGTCTGTTACAGCCGATTTGCTCAGATACTGCTGAACCCAATGAGGTGGAATTTTTTATTTATTTATTTTTATTTCTTTATTGCAATCATGCTTATGGTTAGGTAGGTACCTACACATAATACATGAATCCGTAAGGGCGTGGCAAACAGATAAGAGGTAACACTGAGTTAAATACATCAAAATCGTTGAATCATGTCATCAGTTATGAAAAAAAAATTGGAAGCTATATTATAAAAATAACAAAAATAAGAAATAATGTCACTCTTACATGTATAATTCTGGAAAGTAAATATATCTTCAATGTCATAATAAGACAGCCTTTCAGTTAAAACTTTTTGAGGGATTTCTTGAAAATATGGTATTTCTCTTTATTATGCTAAACTCAGTAGTAGTTAATGTTACTGCCTGGGTTGCATTTTATAAAGTTACAATTTACAGTTTTCCTAGTTGCATCTCTAGCCAATATGTGCGTACGTTAGAGAGGCAAACATCGAAATTGTAAAATGTAACTTTATAAAACGCAACCCTGGCATCGAACATGGTGTTTTGCCACTTGCAAAATCGGAAAAAAATCTGCAGAATGCGTTTTTTCTGTTTCATACATATTTTTAAGTCTTTGACCAGTGTGTGTTGCCAGTGATGACTTACGGTACGGAGACGTGGGCGCTCACTATGGGCCTGATCAAAAAGCTCAAAGTCACTCAAAGGGCAATGGAGAGAGCAATGCTCGGAGTTTCCTTGCGTGATCGAATCAAAAACGAGGAGATCCGCAAGAGGACCAAAGTAACCGACATTGCTCGCAGAATTGCCAGACTCAAGTGGCAGTGGGCTGGGCACATCGCCAGAAGATCAGATGGCCGATGGGGCCCGAAACTGCTGGACTGGCGACCACGTACCGGAAGACGCAGTGTGGGCAGACCTCCCACAAGATGGTCCGACGACCTGGTCAAGGTCGCGGGAACCCGCTGGAGGCAAGCAGCGCAGAACCGGTCATATTGGCGATCATTGGGGGAGGCCTATGTCCAGCAGTGGACGTCTTTTGGCTGAAATGATGATGATGATGATGACATATTTTTAACAAATGATGTTAGGAGTACTAAAACGTACAAACTGATTACTGTCAGAATTTGTAGCTTAACAAAAAGTTCTCTGCACTAATCCCATGGAGCAGTTCGGGTTCTAATAGCTCGTTTTTGCAATAAAAATTATACAAAAGCTATGTTTATATTGTACTTGAAACTATTTCCCCAAAAACTAATGCTTTATCTCAGTTTGGATTCCACTAAAGAATAGTAAACACACATGTGTAAGTTGGTGACCCAACGATGGACGTGGAACGTAAATGAATAAATGTTGAATATGAGGTCTACTTTGGGAAATTGTGATATGTATAATAGCACATTTCGTTACAAGTGCAAAAAAAAAAAATTGCAATTGTAGACGAGGGTGGAAGTTGGAGCCCGAGTGAAACGAGGGCGCCAATCACCCGAGTTAAAAGGAAGTTTTTACACGTGTATCGAACGACTTTTTTCATGAGAAGTGCCTTAAAAAGAGAAATTTACGCATGCGAAGCGTGCGCAAAGCTTTTCCGCACCAGTTAGGAAAAAAATGTTTTGCAAACTGTATCATTCAAATGGAGGGCTTAGTGAGAGGATTTTCAATTTTTATTTTATTATTGTGAGACATGTAAATAACATTCGTCGCGTTAAAGGCAGAACCAACTATTTCCTTGAAGTTGGTTTTGACACATCGTATTTTATGTCAGTGGCGTAGAACACTATTTGCCAAAAGATGTTTTACCGAAATAGTTGGTTCTGCCTTTAAACCGGCGCATTAAAGTATACCATAGTAACAAGTTATTTAAATAATAATAGGCGGAAATAACCCCACATTCTCCGAATCTACAATGCTTAATAGTTAGCAAAAAATACAGAAAATAGTTCCTTACGGTATACAACTACACGGGGAAACCCGTAAGGAGTCCGTATTTTTTTATATTTGCTGTTACGGAACCCTTTGTGTACGACTCCGACTCGCACTTGGCCGATTATTATCATTTAATACACTTTCTCATGCGTCCCGCATTTTATAGTCAAGTCCCGCAATTTATTCGGGAATGTACCGCATATCTGTGACCTATGGTTGGCAGCCCTAGTCGTAAGAGTCTACTAAGGGATTGAAGTGTCACTGACCATTTTACAAGATTGATGATGGGCAGCAGCGTCATGATAGTGGACACATTACTGCGACCGCCAATCCGCTTGCCCAGAGTGGCGATTATGGGCATTTACCTCCTAATGCGTCTATACGCATAGTTAATAGGAGAGGCCTACGTCCAGCAGTGGACTAATATAGGCTGATGATGATGATGATGTCGTAGGTATAAGTTAAGGATTAATTAGTATTCCCTCGGGGTGGACCCGTACATGTTCAGTTGTTGACGGCGCGATCGCCCGCATCAGTGAACAATGAGCCCTGCGCCCGCGCCTCCATCGCGCTAGATACATGCTAATGTGCAAGATTAGCCAATATCGAAACCTAGGACTAAATCTAAAAATAGTATTATCGATTCGTTCGTACCTATTTCACAGTTCGTGGATATATACTGGGTGGAATCATAGTTAATTTAATTACTCGCCGATCAATAAAATCTATTCACAGTGAAGTAAAATGCTATCCACATACGTCGATTCATGTTTATATGCTATCCCTATATTGTACCTACATAGGTATTTACAATCTCAAAATTATTTGTTCATTAAATCTAAATTACTTAGATTATAATTGAAAATGATATATTTTATTGAAACAAACTACAATTACGTACAAAATAACATTTTAAAAGTATTACTAAACTAAAACTAAATATCAATTATAATAAGTCTAAATAAAAAGAGCATAATTCAAAGATAGATTTCTGATTATACGTATCTGTCGGACATCACTCAATCACTACCGCCTTACTACCGCAAACCAACTTACAAAATGGTTAAGTAATTTAATATATTCTATTATTTAGTTTACTGAGTGGAAAATGTATGGTATGAAAAAATACGGAATTATTTTACGCTAAAAAGGATAAAACTTCTAGCTTAGTGTATTTATCACAAAAATACGCAATTTATTAAAGGAGAGGAAAAGGGATAGACCGAGAAAATCCCCAATCCAAATATAATGGAAAGACGATTCCGTAGTTTAATGCCGGATAACCAAACCCACCAAAATTGCTCAATAACATACGAGTACTAAGACGGAATCTTATTTTATCGTGCGTGCGGTTACCTTTGTAAAATAATCTAATTGTGTGGTGGGTATTCCACCCCAGTAAGGAATAGCTATAGCATAAAATAATGCGATATAACACTATTATTTGTGTATTGTTAGTGTTTTAAAGTAATTACGTTAGTTAGGGTGTTTTTGTATTGATACAGAAAATTTTCAAGCGTTCTACGCCTATTATTTTACAACCCGGAAGTGCTACGAGCGCTACGTTTCGTAGCACTAGGGCGGATAAAGGATATATTATCATAAAATGCCCATCTCCTTCATAGTTATGATTATGAAATGTACGCAATTCTTTAATTATACATGAAAATATAATTGCAGAGGCATTACCCATAAAAATATTAGAGTAAAAAAATGCATTAATGTCATCCAGGTAAAAATTGGGGACTACAATTATATGTGAAATTGGGGACTACAGTTACCTTGCGCTTCGTTGACCTTTATAAAATTTCAGTCTTCAATATAATTTTAATATTTTAATTCAAAGTATACAAAAAGTTTATACATACGTTTATCCAATGCCAAGTATCCATGTTGCCTCTTTCACTTCACAAATTCCACATACAATCCTTGTTAAAGTAAGTCATAACAAGCCGCGATCTATTTCCCGCACAGTTGGTCCATTCCGTAAAGTTCCCGCGCGGCGGGTGCGCGTGCCTTCGTCCGCCGACGGATGCAGGACTGGCCGTCGAGTGTCGGCTTTTTAACATCTCCCTGACTCATTCGATCGCTTACAACTTTTGTAAAGTACGACTCGTGATAGTAAGTTTGTAGGCTCTGGTGGGCTCCATATTTTCACGCTTTTATAGCCATTATCGGTGATTGGAACATTTTATTCGTCACGGCCGCTTGTAGATTAATATAAACATGTATGTAGGTAAGTACCTATTGTAGGAGTAACATGTGCTTCACTCGGAAATAGTTATAAACAAGTTAGATATTGACTTAGTTTTAATTTATTGTAGTAGAAAAAAAAACCTGGCATACTCGTAGGTCAGTT